>QRDG01002339.1:436925-512620 GCA_012064385.1 Puccinellia tenuiflora | reverse complement strand
CAAAATTGTACTTCTATATGAGTTTCGGAGCAGAACTTTAGGACTAAACTAAAATTTGCCCTGGCGCAGATATGGAATATCATTATGGCTCGAAGTCGTCTGGTATGTTTACAAAACATGAAACTGGAATATAATAGGAAGTCTCGCTATGAGCGGCGTGCTGTACAACTGGAGGCTAGTTGCATCAACAGCCAAACAAGATTTACGTACAATTGCTGACTATACAGAAAGAAAATTTTATGAGTGTCAGCAATGGTCCATAGCAAAACAGTTCCAAGTTGCTCCAGTTGTACGGTATTGTAACATTCAGTAGCATCAAACACTACCTATAAGAGATTTTTATTCAACTTGCTTCCATTGCCTAACAAAATAGACAAATGGTTAACAAAAAGAGTGCTTCATTAAAAGTATAGATATAGGCACGCACTGACAAACAAAATAGAAGTGTTGTCATGCTTCTTCTAACACTACAAAGAGAAGTTAAAACCCATATATTTATGCAAGGAATGTACATTTCATGTAACTACAAAAGCACTAGAGTGGTATGATGAACTAGAACATGACATTATAAAAGCATTGGAATTCATTGAGTGAACAGTTCTGCATCACTACTACCTTGTCATGCCTAAGACATTCGGGTTTTCTTGTGAGCACCCGGTCAGTGATGTCGGCTTTCATGTGCCATCTTGAACCTATTCCGCACTTCAACGAAGAGAGACGGAACAGTCTGCATCAATTGGAAGTACGCATCAGTCGTCGCAACCATC
Organism: Puccinellia tenuiflora; assembly: GCA_012064385.1. Classification (NCBI taxonomy): domain Eukaryota; kingdom Viridiplantae; phylum Streptophyta; class Magnoliopsida; order Poales; family Poaceae; genus Puccinellia; species Puccinellia tenuiflora. The sequence continues at coordinate 511,853 of QRDG01002339.1, read as the reverse complement.
TTGAATTTTTCACCATCCGAGAGGAAATCAAGGCACCTATCTTTGAGTCTGGGGCAGACATGGCCCTCCGCCAGCTCCAACATTGACACAACATTGTCTACTGTTATACCATTGCCACATAGCTTGTCCTCACAAATCTTCTTTAGCCTCTGTACACTGTACCTATCCGCCGCAACAAGCAAACGCTGGTATTCCTCCATTGTGGAAGAAACATCCATGTTGCCAGCATTGGGCAATGAACCATGGTACATGTAATGTAGGATAGATCTGAAGGTAGAGGCCCCCATTTCTTGGATGGTGATAGAGGCCATCTTGCTTTCTGCCATCGAGCCATAGAGCTCTGCTCTGAAGACCGGCGATCGGGCAGCAAGCACAAGGCGATGTGCACTGAAGCTCTCCCCATCGACATCGAAGGAAACATCAGTGAGTTCTTGTTTACCCAACATCACGGCCAAATCATGACCCAGGTCAGGGAACTCCTCCTCTGTTAATGGAGCCTGTGCCTGTGCCGAGTCCCAGATGACCTCCACCGAGCATATCACTTCGAAGTAGTCGTCCACGACACAGTTCGCCTTCACATGATCACATCTTCCGACACCGCGCACAGGTTGTACACTTCTGCTACCATACCCTCCGACAAGCGCCTGGTTGTCCCTGTCCCCGTGGAAGCCGGTGACCTTGTCTTGTCGAGGAGAACCATGTTGGGTATCACCTTGATGCCCTCCATTGTGGGGTTTGATCCATGCTGCACTGCAAGAGTCAGCTTAAACTCAACTTCGCTGTCGCAACGCAAAAAATTTACAAGGCATTTGCATCCTGCGACGCTGCTGCTAGCGACTATCCAGAAGCTGAGGGGATCCTCGATCGACGAGAACCATACCCGGAAATGGAATTGGCCGGTCTCCCTTGTAGGGACGACCTCGCAATCCTTGGACTTGTCCTCGGCCATGGAAATTCTTCAATGTGTGACCTCGATCGGTTGGCAGAACCGGCAGCGATCTGCGATGGCCGATCTGCGAAGAGGCGACGGCAGCGGCTGGGAATATGTTGTCGAGAGCAAGATAGGGGTGTGAAGATGTTTTACAAGGAGATTCGTAGGCTGCGGCCGCGCGGGGATGGAGGCGGAAGACGTGGAGTGCGACGGCGACTGACTGAGGTTGGAAATTGCTCCTGCTAAGTTTGGGCTGGAATTTAGAAACGGGCCGTACTGACAGAACAAAATGAAGTTGGACTCGGATACTCTGTTTTTCAAGCAAACTCGACTAGATCTTTATCTATATACCTAATGATCCGTCGGTTTTTTACCGTTTTGCCCTCCCACTAAAATCCATAACACGATGAAACTGCCATTGTACCGGTTCGCTCTGTTTTCCTCCCCTCTCCTCCAAACGCGACACACGGAACCTGGCGCACCTCTCTCTTCCCCATCGTCCGCCATCCCAAATCGCTCCTGGTGCTCCCGGTGCCGCCGCCCTCTCTTTCGACTTCCGGCGACCTAGCCTTCGAGCTCCCCGACCGCGCCCATGTTGGAGTTCGCCCAACGAGCCCCCAGATGCAGTTCACATGGTCTAGAGTCAACGACTCGTGTGTAACTGCAGGCAGAGGAGAGTGTCGTGCGCCGCAAACACAAATCAGCCTCCAGCGCGTGCGTCGTACACGCAGTGACGCCGACGGTCCCGACGGCGGCAGCGTGCACGCAGGCCGGCTGCCCGGCGGCGCGCGTAGCGAACTCCCTCAGCGTGTAGAGCTGTGGGCTCCCGGCTAGACGACCGCATGGAGGCGCTCGGCTCCGAGGCTGACAACGCGGCGGCTGCTACCTCGCGAAAATCCACACGCCACAAGTATGCCGTCGCCGCTTGCCTCTAGACTCAAGCAGCACCTTGCCCGTAAGTCCGCCGCATCTTGGCCATCATGGATGGAATCAACACATGCACGACATGCTCCTAGCAGCATCTTGAGAGAGTTCTTCTCTCTCCTCTTAACCTACTATCTGACATCTGGATGCGAAGGAGATAAAGAGGTGGGTGGGTAAAGGCACGACATGCGCATGGCCCTCACTGTATAGGAAATTAGGAATACGTCATCGGTGAGATCCTATGGAAAAAAGGCGCAAAGAATAAGCGAGAATGGTCCTTAGCTCCCATGGATAAATTTTAAAAAAAAAATCAGTAAGTCAAATATGTTTGGTTATGTATTCTGAAAAAGTATTGTTTCTGTTAGGAACATGAAAAACTATTAAATCATAAACCATTTATCCAACAAAAACAAAACTTTATTAGAATACACAACAAAACATATTCGACTTACTTTGATTTTTTTTAAATTAAAAAATATATGTATAATTTGGACCATTGAATGTGCATTGGATGGTGATTAGAAGGCTAATGTTGCAGCGTGAGTCACTGGATCTCAGTCCAACTACCATTCGCACGCTTAGCAAACAGCCCCCTTTCGTTTTCTCTATCTACGTTAGTGGGGGGGACTCCATGTTTTAGCATGTGAGCAAACTTTCTCCTATGTTTCTTTTGTATTCAAGGCAATTACAGATATACTAGCACAAATGCCCGTGCATTGCAACGGGAATAAAAAGCAAGGAGTTTGTTCGGACACATCCGACTCCTCATACTACCGTCAAGGATGATATTTATTTTTTGGTGGTTAGCTTCAGACTCTCAAAATCACATGATTTTCGTTCCCTTCGACGTGTACCTGGCCTCGAGGTATTGGGTTATATACGTGGTCTTGACGAAACATGCCTATCTAAGTATAATCAACATTTAGTACTCTGGATATTCTTGAGCAGATAGTCTTGAGTTTGTACATGGGCATGTTGTCGTTGACCTCGGTTAGTTTGCCCATATCATCGTCGGCATCGGCGCCTAGCTGTAGTAGATTTGACGTAGTCAACCAATTTCATCCAAGATGATCGCGTCGTTGTCGTCAACCCGACCACCGGCATTAGATTTGAAATGTAACTGAGATTCGCTTAGCTGCTCCTCTTCCCTTCCTCCTGCTATGAGAAATGTCTCACGATGCTATTATTTATGCCATGCAAAAATTTACTACCGTAAATCAATTTTCTTGGCAGACACAAATACTTACTACTTAGGTTTGCTTTCTTGTCGCGTCATGCTATGGTCTTCTTGACAGTTGCATTAAAGCACATCAAATTATTTCTCATCTTGTTAAATGAACCAAATTTTACGTATTTCATTGGTAAAAAAAGAGAGAAGCAATACATGCTCCTGATCCTACCGGGTCAAATTTCTTTGCCAATTGAATTAGTACATCGTTAGTAAAATTAAAAGCTCGCTCTTCATGTATAACGGGCCACCCGTATTAGTTTCACCAAGCGACACACATAAAAACAGTTCAAAATATCCTCTTACTCATTATATTAAAAAACAAAAACATATTCAAAAAAAGTCGTGGTTTGCACATGCTATACTGAAGCTCTTGCTTCTCATCATCAGCAATAATTTCCGGCATATGGTACTATGTCACTTGTTGGGTTGATTATCAACAAATTTTGCACAATGCAATTCCTCCCAAATTCGAATGAAATTCCTACATGAGCATCATACTCTGTACAGTGTACTATTTCCATCTACGACCAAACTGTAGTTGTCTGAAATTGGAACAAAGCGAGGTAAACTGCTGAAAGAAATACAGAATTATGAACTGAACAAAGACGGCGTGATATGGTAAACCTACTAACCCAATTCATGGTCAGCAGGCAGCAGCCTATACTAAGTTGCGCGCTTCAGCAGACGTCAACTCCACGCCACCACCAAAGAGGTCGAGGCCGCATGCTTGAGCAGCAGCAGTACCAACAACATACCATCGGGGAGCCGGAGCCGTGAAAAATCAAGAGGTCGAGGTGACCGAGGAGGGGCACGTCGGTGGCGGGGAACTTGGAGCAGCGCCTCACAGACGCGAGCTCGCCAGAGCGGAGCTCATCAGGGCCAAGGGAGAGGCGAGCTAGGACGGGCGGCGCTCGCGGGAGAAAGCCGGAGGAGCCTGCCAGCTTGGGAGCTTTTCTCGGCCGCTGTCACGCACGGGCGAGGTCTAGCCGACGCGGACGTCCGAGTCGCGCGGAAGAGGATGGGCGCAGCCGCGCGGGTGAGAGCGAGCGGCGAGGTCCAGGCGCGAGGAAGACGTGGTGCGCGTGGTGGACAGCAGGCCGGGCGGCGCTCGGGACGGCGCCGGCCATGGCGTGGGTGGAGGAGAGAACGTCGGAGGTTGAGTTCATCACGATGGAGTGGCCCTGCGGGCGGAGTATCTGACGGCGGCGGAGGCGAGAAAGAAGGGGATCGAATCAGGGCTAGTGGGTCGCAAGATGTTCGGTCGGAGAGAGAGAGGAGAAAAGAAAATATTGAACCGGTAGGTGGGAGGGTAAATCCGTAAAAAACCTGACGTATCTTGAACCATCAGGACCAATCCCAATATTATAGTTTAGATAATCAAAGCCATATATATTTTATTGGCATGAGATTTTTTTTAAATGTCGGGTAATTTGTTTTGTCAGGGTCATAATTTTTCCATCACTGTTGGATCAAAGGGTAAGGATCCCAAAGAAAAAAAAAATAGAAACCTAACTCATTTAAATGTAAAAAACATATTTTTAGGGCCTAATGTAGAATCCCAGTTCGTCGAACAAGAATGTTACACAAATACACAATGCTTGTTAGATTGTATGGGAGCACACTCAGGTGTTCTGCTGGGGCAGTGTCTTCTCTTTTCAAACGGGGCAACGTCTTCTCTCGGTTGAACGTATCAACTATTACATTTGTATAAGTAAGGACCAATTGCATTCCATCTCGACATGTGCGATGAAGACGTAACATCTTTCCATCCACCGACAAGATACAAATCTGAACATTCAATAGAAATCAACCCGTAGCAACAAACACGAACACATTTGCCATTTTAATAAAAGTCAACCCGTAAGAAAGTATAGGTACATTTCTCTTAATATTATTTGCGAGTCTCCATGATATAGAATTTATTTCCCGTTGCAACGCACGGGCATGTTTGCTAGTGATCTAAAATATGGCTTTTGCCCAAAAAACCGTTTTTATACGTCACCAAAGGAAAAAAAAACATGCACCAAGAGATGATGTATAGCTATATGGAGTGGAGATTTCGTGCTCCGCTCCCGAGCTGCAGTGATCCCATGATTTTGAAAAATTTAAAAAACATATTTAAAAGTTTCAAAAAAATCTGAAAAAAATCATACGGGTTCTCAATGATATATGCTACAACCGTGCAAATTTTGGGGATTTTGAGCTACACAAAAATGACAAATGTACAGTCGTACAGATCTGAGTACAGTGAAGTGTATAGTTTCAAATCTCCAACTTTTATCATTTTTGTGTAGCTCAAACCCTAAGTATTTTTAATTGAAAATTTGCACAGTTGTAGTATATATCATTGAGAACGTGCATGATTTTATTTAAATTTTTTTAAAAACTTTTAAATATATTTTTAAAAAATTTCAAAATCGTGCGATCACTAGAGCTCGGGAGTCAAAGTAACCTTCCGAGCTATATGATGATGTAAAGTTTTATATCGACCTAAAATTTTACTTTTGTGTCCAAAATTTGCATCACCGATGCGGCCGCCGCAAAAACCAAAACGCTGCCTCGCACTGAAATATGCCCCTCCACTCCCGCGTGCAGCCCCGCACTGCGCCGTCTCGCACCGCCACCTATTCCGGCCAATCCACAATTGTCGCACCGCCCAAATGCCGGAATCGTCGCGCCGCCACCAATTCCGCCCATATCCACGATCGATTCCGGCCATTTCCACCGCCCCCGCACCCTCGGTCGACCGCCGCCCCCACAGGATGCTGCGGAGACGTCGCGTCCAGAGCACCACCCACTACCACAGAAATGGCTATCAGTGGCGCACTAAATTGCAATTCTGTGGCGCACCCCCAGGTTTGCTGGGTGCGCCACAAAAATATGGTGCGCCACAGAATTCTGAAAAAATTCAAAAAATGCAAAAAAAATATAAAGTTTCCAAAAAATTCAGAAAAATCAAAATATAAAATAATATGAAAATCCTAATTATTTGAATTTTTTCAGATTTTTTGCACATTTTGAACTAATACCTTCCCGCTAGGTCACCCATCCTCAAATTGCTCCAACCCTAGCACGCTTAACTTCTAAGTTCCAACCACTTCACCTACCCCTATGCTACTCAAGTTCTTATTGATATATATATCATATGAATCCTCTTAAGTCTTGTATGTGTATATGTTATGTATGTGTTATAAATGTGTGTTTTTAAATTTCAGATTTTTCAAAAACTTCTAAACTTTCAAAAGGAGATTCAAAAGTTTCAAAGATCCAAAAAAAATTCAAAAAACATAATTTTAAAAAAACTTTAAAAATTTCAAAAAATTCAAAAAACTTAAAAAAAAATTTAAAAACTTAAAAAATTTCAAAAACATATTTTTTAAAAAAACTTTTAAAATTCAAAAATCCAAAAAATTCAAAAAAATTTAAATTTTTAAAAAAACTTTAAAAAATTCAAAAAATCCAAAAAATTCAAAAAACTTAAAAATTTTAAAAACTTTAAAAATTCAAAAAATCCAAAATTTTCAAAAAACTTATTTTAAAAAAAAACTTTAAAAAATCCAAAAAAATTCAAAAATTTTATTTTTTAAAAAAAACTTTCAAAAACTTAACTTTTAAAAAACTTTAAAAAATTCAAAAATCCAAAAAATTCAACAATCTTCTTTGTTATAACTTTTTTTTGGAATTTTGAATTTTTTTTCTTTTTTAAATTTTTTTGGAATTTTTGAATTTTTTGATTTTGTAGAAAAAATCGTCTATTTGAAATAACTTTTTTTTATTTTGGAATTTGAGGTATCTGTGAATTGCTGACCGGGTAAACCCGGGTGAAATCGAACTCAAATTTTTCTCTAGTTTTTTTTATATATTATAAACGCATTTTTTCGACGTCGTGTGCAAAAGTTATGGCCGTTTTACATTTTTTTCCTGGTTTTTGCAAAAAAAGTCAAAATTCATATTTCAAAATTTCTATACCTACTAGACACTCAAACCTAACTACATGTCAAAGGATTTTATTTATTGAAATTTTTATTATTTTCTTTTACTTCCTGCAAAACTAAAAAGGCGATCCACAGGGGGGGGTGGGATTTGAAAAAAAAATCTGTGGCGCACCAAACTTGGTGTTTGGTGCGCCACAGAAAGTCAGCTTTCTGTGGCGCACCTACCAGGTGCGCCACAGAATGTCACTTTTCTGTGGCGCACCAGCCACGGTGCGCCACAGAATGTCCCCAGATAGACCTTCGCCCAATGATTGTACGTGGGACCCACAGAAATTCTGTGGCGCATGGGTGGGCATGCGCCACAGAATCCTGACTTTCTGTGGCGCATGGACAAAAGATGCGCCACAGAAAGTCGAAAATTTCTGTGGCGCACCAGCATCCATGCGCCACAGAAATAATTCTGTGGCGCACCAATTAACGGTGCGCCACAGAATGCCAACCTCCCTATAGCCCTTTCTGTGGTAGTGACCGGCTTCCGCGGGTGTAGTTGTACTCATCCGTCCTCTACGCGGCCGAGATCTCCTGCGGCTGTCATTCTTAGCATCTTTGACACGCATGAGTTGGTTGCACGCGCGTACCACGGTGCTGTGTGGAGGTTCGGCCGGCCGAAGACCAAGCTCACCTTCCCGGATGTGGAGAGCCGACAAGAGGCGGAGTGCCTTGCTCCAGAAGTGTGGGGTGCGTCCTCCGAAGAGGAGAGGCAGCACTGCCATGCCATGTGGCAGCTCCTCGACCATAGGCAGTGAGTTGGCCATGGCTAGGCTTCAACGGGAGCATCTAGAGTGCGTGCATGTGGAGTTGGATTTCTATTGGGCGAGGGATGCAGAGAAGGTTGGCCCCTCGACCGTGACTCCTCCTCGTTCGAGTGGACTAGCAGCAATGAGTAGTGTGGCTAGTAGAAGTGTAGTGGGTAGTACTGTTGTTAGCATAGTGGTAAATTTCGTTTAAAGTTGCATGTTCTAGTTTAAATATTATGTAGTTTCCAAATTCAAAGTATGCAATCGAACAAGTTGCGTTCCCTACTTTACATCATCCATCGTGTGATTGGTGCCCTGATTTACATCATCCACCGTGTTAGAATGAAGTTTGGTGCCCTAAAACCAAAATGGAGTACCCTATTTTAGGTCATCTATTGGAGATGCTCTTAGAGCATATCCACCGGTGATCCCAATAGACGATCCGTCCTTGAGGATTTGGATGTTATTGGGCTAGTCGTTGTCTATGTTAATGACCGCCGCAGCCGGCGGTGAAGGCTCCACCTTTAAGGAACTTTGATGCTCCTAGCCTAGTGGAGTCAATGACAGATGCAGCCGGTGGTGGAGGTGGCGGCGACGACCCTGCCAGGGGTGCTTCGATTGCCGACTGCATGTCGGGCCACTGCCCGGCCTTGTCCCCAAACTCCTCATCCTCCTTGTCTTTCTCCCCCTATGCCGGGCCACCCACTTCGTCCAAGTCGCACATATACCTCGTTAGACTTCTTCATAACATCGAAGTCATCGGGGTGGGGTGCCATTTGCATCTCATCACCGGACGAGAACCACTCGGCATGCAGTGGGAAAATTTTGTGGAGCCGGCCCTCGTACCAGCTCCACTACACGGTCCCGAAAGGGCGACCGACATGGAGTACTCGCGACGTGCCGAATTGCAGAAACACTTTTCACGAGAAGATCAATAACCAGCATGAAATGCGATCTGAAGCAGTTGGATATTTTGGAGAGGGAACATATGAGGTACTAATCATGTAAAAAGAACTACAAATGACACATCATCAAACCAGGTGCGCTTTGAATATAAGGATTTGTAATCAAAATTTAAAGAACAAACTTCATAATTAAACACACTGCAAAAGGGACCAAACAGAGTACACCAAAAGATTATATGATACTTCTTGCGTCAGTGTATGCTGTTTCAGTGACTAGATTTTTTCGTATTGTGTAATTCGAAAAAAATTAAGATCGGTTCTCATGCTCTAACATACTGCAAGCCTTGTTCTCTCGAAACAGGCTTTCGCCCCGCTTTATAAATAAAGCCACACGGCCGAACCGATACAAAGTGGTGAGGCAACACTCTTACAAAGAATATCAAAGATAAGCAAGAAAAAAGGAGTAGCCACACCTACACTACTGACTAGAGAGGTCTCCAAGCCTCGACCAAGTTGTCGCCAGAGAGGGGCCGCCTGCCCTCTCGCTCCGGTCCGTGGAGCGCCGATCCTGCTGGCGGACAACAAGTTTGCAGAGGTGAAGACAAAGTCACGTGTATATGATGCGAGGCCGCCAAGAACGCTCGATGACAGCAACGAAAGCTCCTTCAAGCAGGATCTAAGCTTGCCCGGCGATGCCACCGAAACAAGATCACAAGGTATCGGAGCTCCACAATGACGCCCCCAAGAGGGTAACGACGTTGTCCGCCGTCGTCGTCGTGACCAAGTGGTAAAGGGTTTTCACCCAGAGCTCTGGCGTAGGGAAGGTTGAAAGTGCATGGTTGCTCCCATGCATGGTTTTGGTAATTAATGACAATCTCTATGGACTAATATTTGTATTGAGCTATATTTGTAGGTTGTCCATTAGCTTGCTTGTTCTCCATTTGTTGGAGTCAAGGTTAAGGGAAAAAGAAAAGTTTGTGTTGATCAAGGCTTTGTGCGGGTTGATCATCACTCAAGGCCAAGTGAAGATATGCCGAAGAGAGCGTCTCCCATCTTGCTGTATGGGGGAGCATCAAGTGAATCTTCACCGAAGCGCAATCGAGGAAGGTGGTGCGTCTTGAGGAGATGAAGATCGTCTTCATCGACCTCAAGTGGATTTATGCGCAAGGCAAAGGTATGATCTTGATAGGGTTTCTATTTTACCGGTCTCATATTGTTTAGTGAGAGACCGGATTATAGGATAGATAACCGTACTATCAAGAGGGGCTCTCGACCGAATATCGTGATCGTATCGCCATAGAGAGTACAAACCTTTGCATCCATGCAATCATCTTTATTGGTTCTTATTTGTCTCTTATCGTGGTGTGGTCTCGGTGCTTGTCGTGCTTGTCATGACAAAGCCAAGTTCACCGAAAACGGTTTTCATTTGCGTCTTCTATTGCGGTTTCGGTATTGGAGATTTTGCCGGTTCATCCGTGCGGAAGATTTCTATCTTCCATTTCTTTGCAAAATCTCCATTACTTGTTTGCCTTTTTCCAGGGTAGCATTTGTCGTCCTCTTTCCAACAAAATTGGTTTTACTTCTTTCGGACTTCAATTGCAAAAGTTACGGCTTTTTCGGTTTGTGAAAAGGAGCTTTTACCTTTCCCCATTTATTTTTATAATACCTTGTTGGACTATGATGTTTCTCTGCATATTCTTGTTGTGCTCGTTCTGATGATTCCAACGAGTCCAAGATTATCGAAAACGGAGTTCGGATGATCAAAATATGTTTGTTTTCGTGTTGGATGTTTTTCTGCAGTTTGGCCAGCCCAGGCCGGGCTCAGGCCGGGCCAAGGCCGGCCGCTTCGGGTTCCTTCCCAGCCAGGCCGGCCCCAGGCCGGCCCTAGGCCGGGCTGTCGGGGCTGGGAGCTTTTCTGCCCCCAACGGCCACATTTTGAGGCCCCATATAAAAGGGGCTTCTTCCCCATTGTTTCAACTAGTTTTTCCCCTCTCTCTCCTCCATTGTTGCAAAACTTGAGAGCTCGATTCCTCCTATTCCCTCCGATGATTCTTGCCCAAATTTAGGGAAACAAGAGAGGAGATCTAGATCCACTACTCCACCAAACAAAATCTCCTCTAAGTGAGGGGAACTCGTTGGATCTAGATTTTAGAGTTCTTGGTGTTTCTCCATCGTTCTTCCTCCTAAATCCCTCCATAGCATTAGTTGCTTTGGTTGGATTTTGGGGTGAAGGATTTGACCACTTGGTGTGATCTTCCCGTTTTGCATTTGTTGCATCGGGTTGTGCTCCCCACGGTGATTCGTGGGATTGAAGGTTGGGAGCTTGTTACTCTTGGGTCATTGGACCCTAGACGGTGGTGGTGCCGTGAAGACTTCGGCTTGTGGAGTTTCTACACGATTTGGGAGCCCCCAATTGAGTTGTGGGTGTGTGCCCCAAAAGTTGTAAGGGCTCCGGAATCCGCTCCGAAGGATTCCGATAGTGGAAGGTGAACCAAACCTTTGGGTGCGGTTCATCGGAGAATAGGGTGAGGCCTTTGTGGCATCTTGAGTAGGCCTTTTGTGGCGAGCTCACACCCCTCCAACGAGACATACTCCCTTAACAAGGAGGAACTCGGGAATAATTCCTCGTCTCCGCGTGCCTCGGTTATTTCTATACCCGAGCTTTTACTTATGCACTTTACATTGTGATAGCCTTCGTGCTTGAAGTTTATATCTAGCTATCACCTTGTTGCTTGCCTTGTTTAGCATAAGTTGTTGGTGCACTTTAGGTAAACCTAGAATTTTAGGTTGTTGGCTTGTTAATTTAAACACCTAGTTTTATTCCGCAATTATCAAGCCCCTAAATAGAAAAAGTTTTAATCGCCTATTCACACCCCCCCTCTAGGCGACATCCGGGCATAGCTTGTTCTTTCAATTGGTATCAGAGCCTCGTCTCTCTTGTTTGGCTTTACCGCCTAGAGAGTAAAGATGTCGTTTAGGGATTTAGTGCACAATTCCTTGTTTAGATTTAAGGGCACAAATTTTAATGTTTGGAAAACTCATATGCTTAATCACTTACGGGTCTTGGACCCCAATATTGAGCGTATCTTAGATATAGGTTTTTCTCCTCCAAAGGATTACGAAAGTACGACTTTAGAGGATGAGAAAAACTTATATCTAGATGCTCTAGCTTCTAATGAGTTTTGCAAATTTATGAGTATTGTAGTTTTCGAGTCAATCATGCCTCTCCGGGATGTTCATGAGCTTTGGACCAAGCTTCAAGAAAAATATGGAGTGTCCAACTCTATTGAGGATGATTGTTCTCCCTCCACCTCCGGCCATGACGAGTTCTCGTCTTTGTCTACTTCACCAAAATGTGGTAAGGCACAAACCAATATGATGGTGAGTAGTGATAGGTTTTGCAACATTGATAGTGAGCTCATTATTGATGATCATTTATCTCTATCTTGTTGCAATGCTTCATCTTTGGACCTAAACACACATAGCACTATAAATGATTTACATGCTAGTGTTGATAGTCCTTGCATATCATCAAAAAATTGCTTGGATAAATCTCTTTATGATATGCTTGCTTTATCTTGTTGCCATGATAAAAATGATTGTGTTCCCTCTAACTCTTGCATGAATAATAATGTAGAGGAAACCCAATTTGCTATGCAACAAGATGTGAACTTGAGTAGTTAAAAAATTAATTGTTCCTCGTCATCCACCTCTCATTGCCTTATGGCTAAATCTTCTTCTAGCAATGGTAATGATAATGATAATAATGATGAAAAAGATGATGAGGAAAATAATGATGCTCTCCTTCATGATAAAGGTTTAATGATTCTTAAGTCTCTTTCAAAGAATAAAATTGCTTGTGATAACCTCTATGAAATCATGAGCGCCCTTGTTGAGCGCGGGGAAACTATTGAGGCTTTGGAAGCAAGCCTTGAAGAAAAGGGTAAGATTGAAAGAGATGATGCTATGGAGAAAGCATCGTTAGAAGATGCTCTTGAGGAAGAGCAGGAGACTCGTGCTTCTCTTGAGGAGAAACTAGAAAATATTGAGGAGTCTCATAATGAAATTGTTGCTAAAATCATTAAAGAACGTGACCATGCTCATGCTAAATATAAAGTCACGAAAAAGGAAAATGCTAGATTAAATGAAGAGCTTGCTAAGCTTTGTTCTTCTATTTCTAATGTCAATGATGCTTGTGCTACTAAATCTATTTCTTGTGAAGCATCTATGTCGAAGGAGAATGTTGAGCTAAGGGCTCAACTTGAGTTGCTAACTAGCAAGTATAGCAAGTTGGAAGAAAGTCATAAAAAGCTATCTAGCTCTAATGATGGTCTTCTAGCATCCTATGCTAGTCTAAAGTTAGCTCATGAGGCCATCACTACAAAGGTAACATCTAGTGAGCCTCATGTGGATAATAACACAACCGTAACTAAAAATGCTATATTGCCATGTGCTAATCCTAGTAGCTCATCCACTAGAAATGTTGGTACATCATATGATGAATTACTTGCTTTGCCTTGTTGCTCTAACAATGATGCATCTACCTCCTCTAGTACTTGTGTTGTCACTAACCATGTATAGAAAAGAGGAGAGCTCAAGGCCCAAGCTAATTCTATGAAGAAAGGCTTGGAAAAGCGTCATGAAGCGAAGAGTGCACTTGACAACATGTTGAGTGCGCAACAATCCCCCAATGACAAGAGTGTACTTGGATTCAACTCCAACAACAAGAACAAGTCCAAGATTGATAAGAAGAAGGGCCAAGTTCAAGTGAAGAATTCGGCCAAGATCATTTGCTTCAAGTGCAAGGTTGAAGGGCACCACGTTCGGGATTGCCCAATGAAGAAGAAGCCTCTTAGTGAGAAGCAACTAGGGAAGCGGCCTCTTGTTCAATCTCGTGCTCAACCACGAGTTGAACAAAGGCCACCTCCTAAGAAGACTCAAGTTATTGCTCCTCAAGTTGAGGAGCCTATTAATAAGAAGAAGAGTCGGTGTTGCTACCTTTGCCGTGGAAAAGGTCATCTTGCTTCTTCATGCACTAACGGTATGTCTTCCTCTCCTATCATAATTAATGATGTATATTCTCTTAGGAAGGATAGAGTTGGCAATGTGGTTTCCAAGTATGTGGGAGCTCAAAATGGTGTCAAGAAATGCACCATTTGGGTTCCCAAGCCTATTGTGACTAACCTCTTAGGACCCAACTTGGTTGGGGACCAACAAGCTTCAACTTGATCAATAGGTTGATGTGGAGGACATTGGTGACTTGGCTATTTTTGAAGAATTAAGGGATCTTCATGGTTTTATTTCTCAAGCCAAGTCAATTGGATTATCTCATATCCAATGCTTCCTCCTTGCGGTAACATGTATTTAATTCATATATACATTGAAAGTTGCTTCCTCCCTTGCATGTGTTAGTTTTGTTCCTAGAATGTGCTTGTATATGATATGCTACTTTCCTACTTGTCTTGTTAGTCAAGGTTGTGTATGATAGTTGTGTATCATGTATGTGTAACTTTGTGTTGAGTTTTTTAGATCTTGTGTGGATTTAATTTGGCTTTTTGAGATGTTAGTGGATTATCCCATTTTGGGGGAGTGATGTGCTTTGTGCACCTCACAAACCTAAAAATGTGTGTACATGAGACACACCACCTAGTATTGATATTTAAATATTATCTAGCTACTATGTGGTATGTTATTCTCATGAGAAATTCAAATTCTATAATGTCCATTAATTTCCCTAGTTGGTTTTATTTGCCTCTTGTTTAAAAATAAAATGAAGTATCACATTATGGGGGAGTAATAAGCTATGTGCATATTACAATCCCATAAAAATGTGAACATTTGAGGTTTGCCACTTAGAGTTGATATTACAAATTATTTTTCTCCTATGTGGCATGTTTGCTCGAACAAGTTCCAATTTCCTTTTGGTTATCTTTTGGCTCTTGTTTTCATGGGTTTGCTTGGTGTGTTTTTTTTTCTCTAATATGCATTTCCATATATTATGTGAGAAACCATTTGTTTCCTTTTATTCTAACCATGGCTTTGCCGGTTGGTTCGAATAATTGAAACTACCAACAAACCTCTTTCAAAATATGGTGTTTTAATTCCTATCTTTTGCCATTTGCTAGTTTGTGGTGAAGTTGGTCTTGTACATCATTCCTATATACCACCGAGAAATATCTCTATATACTCTTTGTCCATGACAAGTGATACTAGTAATTGTGGTGTATTTTGTAGATCATCTTCACATTGGCTCTTGCTTTAAATTGACTTATTTATTGCCTTCTTTGTCTCTTGCAAGGATCCTTTTTTTCAATCGGTAGTGTTTAGTGTTATAGATAAAATTTGGAGAGTAATGATCCCTTGTGTGTGCATTTTGTATTCAAATGCAAATATCCAAGATAATGCATTAATCTTGGGGGATCATTCCTTTTTATTTAGAACACTATTCTATCTATCAATATTTGATCCTTTCAATTGTCATTTGATTCTTTATCTTGTTTTGGTACCTTCAATTGGTATTAATTGGAATTTAAATATCTCCTCCATAGATATTTGTTCCAATTAATATTTATTGTGGGAGTCTTGATACCTTTTGCCTTTTTTTTAGTTTACTTGATTTTGGTCAAGTATCACCCTCTTCTTGGTATCTTTTCTCCTAGTTGATATTTTTTTGTTTTAATTGGTATCTTATCTTCAATTGGTGTCTTATCGATCATTTGTTGTGTTGATTTGATTCCTTTTGATCTCACACTTCATGTGTTGATGTGTTTTGGAATCAATCATTTGTTGATTTGATTTTGCCTCAATCATGTGTTGATTTGGATTTTGATATAATTTGGACAACCTTTTGTGTCACACCTTGGTGTGCTCTCTTCTTAGTTTACTTGGTGTTTTTGTCCAAATTGTATCTCGTTTGGTTCTTGAAAGGCTTAGTATGTATATCCTTTAACTTATATATTATGGCATGCTTGTCTTTCTAGTTCCAATATATAGGGGATACTCCACCGAATCCTAAATCGGCTAAGATGTGCATGAAATTCAATTTCATATCTATATGCACATATTTATGTGGAGTGTTTCCTATATATTGTAGTTGATCTAACTACTATGGGACCCAATGAGTTTGGGAACCATTTTGTACTCTAATTTTGTTTTAGGTACAATGGATATGCATTGGATGCTTGCCTCATTCATAAGGAAGGTGTTCTCACCTGTGTGATTGTCGGAGTCAAGCTTTGATAACAAACCAATTCTCATCATCTTCATCGTCAATGCATCTCGGTAAGAAGTATCTATCCCATGCATACTTTTCTAGTATCCAACCTTGTGTAGGTTGCCTCTTGGCATGAAAGCTTTTATATGCAATTGTTGTGGTTTTGGCCTTTTTCCTTCACTTAATATATCTTTGTGATATGTGTGATGAATTTGCAAAAACCTTTTCTTCAATTGATATTATTTGTTTGTGATACTTGTTGCCTATTTCAAAGCATCTCTACTATCTCTTGTTCCCTTAGTGATATGTGTGATGCATTTGATATATTTGAAGTTCATTTATATACAATGAGATAAATTTGAGCTATGTGCTATGCTTTTATGCAATAATCTCGGTTGTATATCTATGACTTCCTCTTGGATACCTTGTTCTCCTTTTCCCTAACCATTTCGTATGTATATGTTTCTTTGCGGATGTATATCTTTAATGATTTGTCTAATTAGAAACCTATACATATGAGAGAGGTCACCTTTAGTTGGTATCCTAATTCTTTTGATCTACCTTGCTTTTATTTATAATTCTTTGGTGGCTCCAAATTTATCTCATGAGTGCTTGTCTCATTGTTTATTGGTATCTTTACACACTCATGTTTTTGTTGAAGATCTTTTACCTCATGCTTACCATGGTGAGCATGTTGAATTTTATTGGCTAAATGATCTCACTAGCTTTTGGAATTTTCAATTGGTTTTAGTTTCCAATTGGTATCCCTAAGCTTGTGAACATATTTCTCTAAAAGATTTTTTATCGGTTGGGCCTATCTTATGATGTTTTTTTGAAAATTAGTACCTCCTTATGGCTCAACCACATCTTTGGTGCAAGTGCTATGATTTGCTTTTGCATTACGCACTCTCGTACTTGTTGAATGTTCTAGATGATTTTGGGGGAGCGAGGATGCCATATTTGTGCACTCCTCAATAGTGCATGAACATTGGGGAGCTTCTCCGGTTTTATTTAGAACTCTCGCTTTGGATCATTTGATTGCTTTTCTCCTTTGTGGAGATGTTTAAAATGAACTCATTTCTTTGCAATCTTTTGATCCTCAATATAGTTTGATTTCCTCTAATTTTTCGTTAAAAGGGATTGTCATCACCTTTATGGAGGAACTCATATTATATTGGCTCTCTAAATTTTTCTTCCCATTTCGGCAATCAATGCCAATGGGGGAGAAGTTTAGAGGGTTTAAGGGAATTTGGGTTTTATGCTTTTGTTGCATTTGCCATGCATGCGCTTGCATCCTTGCTCGTTTGTCTTGCAAGGATGCTCTATTCGTTATATAAACCCTCTTAAAAAGGGATTCTCATCAATTACCAAAATGGGGGAGATTGAAAGTGCATGGTTGCTCCCATGCATGGTTTTTGTAATTAATGACAATCTCTATGGACTAATATTTGTATTGAGCAATATTTGTAGGTTGTCCATTAGCTTGCTTGTTCTCCATTTGTTGGAGTCAAGGTTAAGGGAAGAAGAAAAGTTTGTGTTGATCAAGGCTTTGTGCGGGTTGATCATCACTCAAGGCCAAGTGAAGATATGTCGAAGAGAGCGTCTCCCATCTTGGTGTATGGGGGAGCATCAAGTGAATCTTCACCGAAGCGCAATCGAGGAAGGTGGTGCGTCTTGAGTAGATGAAGATCGTCTTCATCGACCTCAAGTGGATTTATGCGCAAGGCAAAGGTATGATCTTGATAGGGTTTCTATTTTACCGGTCTCATATTGTTTAGTGAGAGACCGGATTATAGGATAGATAACCGTATTATCAAGAGGGGCTCTCGACCGAATATCATGATCGTATCGCCGTAGAGACCACAAACCTTTGCATCCATGCAATCATCTTTATTGGTTCTTATTTGTCTCTTATCGTGGTGTGGTCTTGGTGCTTGTCGTGCTTGTCATGACAAAGCCAAGTTCACCGAAAACGGTTTTCATTTGCGTCTTCTATTGCGGTTTCGGTATTAGAGATTTTGCCGGTTCATCCATGCGGAAGATTTATCTCTTCCATTTCTTTGCAAAATCTCCATTACTTGTTTGCCTTTTTCAAGGTTAGCATTTGTCGTCCTCTTTCCAACAAAATTGGTTTTACTTCTTTCGGACTTCAATTGCAAAAGTTACGGCTTTTTCGGTTTGTGAAAAGGAGCTTTTACCTTTCCCCATTTATTTTTATAATACCTTGTTGGACTATGATATTTCTCTGCATATTCTTGTTGTGCTCGTTCTGATGATTCCAACGAGTCCAAGATTATCGAAAACAGAGTTCGGATGATCAAAATATGTTTGTTTTCGTGTTGGATGTTTTTCTGCAGTTTGGCCAGCCCAGGCCGGGCTCAGGCCGGGCCAAGGCTGGCCGCTTCGGGTTCCTGACCAGCCAGGCCGGCCCCTGGCCGGCCCTAGGCCGGGCTGTCGGGGCTGGGAGCTTTTCTGCCCCCAACGGCCACATTTTGAGGCCCCATATAAAAGGGGCTTCTTCCCTATTGGTTCAACTAGTTTTTTCCCCTCTCTCTCCTCCATTGTTGCAAAACTTGAGAGCTCGATTCCTCCTAGTCCCTCTGATGATTCTTGCCCAAATTTAGGGAAACAAGAGAGGAGATCTAGATCCACTACTCCACCAAACAAAATCTCCTCTAAGTGAGGGGAACTCGTTGGATCTAGATTTTGGAGTTCTTGGTGTTTCTCCATGGTTCTTCCTCCTAAATCCCTCCATAGCATTAGTTGCTTTGGTTGGATTTTGGGGTGAAGGATTTGACCACTTGGTGTGATCTTCCCGTTTTGCATTTGTTGCATCGGGTTGTGCTCCCCACGGTGATTCGTGGGATTGAAGGTTGGGAGCTTGTTACTCTTGGGTCATTGGACCCTAAACGGTGGTGGTGCCGCGAAGACTTCGGCTTGTGGAGTTTCTGCACGATTTGGGAGCCCCCAATTGAGTTGTGGGTGTGTGCCCCAAAAGTTGTAAGGGCTCCGGAATCCGCCCCGAAGGATTCCGATAGTGGAAGGTGAACCAAACCTTTGGGTGCGGTTCATCGGAGAATAGGGTGAGCCCTTTGTGGCATCTTGAGTAGGCCTTTTGTGACGAGCTCACACCCCTCCAACAAGACATATTCCCTTAACAAGGAGGAACTCGGGAATAATTCCTCATCTCCGCGTGCCTCGGTTATTTCTATACCCGAGCTTTTACTTATGCACTTTACATTGTGATAGCCTTCGTGCTTGAAGTTTATATCTAGCTATCACCTTGTTGCTTGCCTTGTTTAGCATAAGTTGTTGGTGCACTTTAGGTAAACCTAGAATTTTAGGTTGTTGGCTTGTTAATTTAAACACCTAGTTTTATTCCGCAATTATCAAGCCCCTAAATAGAAAAAGTTTTAATCGCCTATTCACCCCCCCCCCCCCCCCTCTAGGCGACATCCGGGCATAGCTTGTTCTTTCAAAGGTGACCACAACGACGCCCCCTAGAGGGTTACGATACCTGCAGGCATCGCCGTCATCGGCACCGAAGCGCTGGGCTTTCGCCTGGAAAAACCTTCGTCGTACGTCATGACACCACGGACTGCCCACCGCCATCAAGCTAGACCTCCGAGACACAATCTAGGAGTCGCCACTGCCTAAGCACCGTCAACGCCAGGATCCCCCGCCGCCAGCTCCTCGCCACCCATGTGGCCAAAGAGATAAGCCACCACCACCGCCACGCCACTCGCCGTAGAGCCGGTCGTGCAGTCCACCTTCCGGAGTCGCCACCTCGGCATCCAACTCACACTCGGGAGACAGCAAGAGCATCACCAAAAGCAAAACGGCCAGCACGGACAGGGACGTCGGCGTCAGATCTAGGTCCGCCTGACCCAAATCTAGCCACAACGCAGGTATTGGGAGAGAGGCGAGCACGGCGCCCTTGTGTCACCTGCAGGCCTCACCTCGCAGCCGGAAAGACAGTGCTGCCGACCGAACATCAGGTCTGGGCCCGCCTGGCCCGGATCTGAGTCCCCAATCGATAGTCGGAGACATGCGCTGGGGTACCGGACGAAGCCAGCGACGGCCTGCTCAGGCCGGGGCCCGCCCGACCCAGATTGGGTCCGACTGGGCCTAGATCTGGGCCAGCAAGCCCGTGCCGCCACGAGCTGACCACCCCGCACCGTTGGCCGCCATCCCCACCTATCGCCGCATGTCGTCGCATCCGCCGTAGGCTGCACCAACCCCGCCGCCGCAACGCCTGGTCGCCGCCTGAGCCGAGTCCACGCCATCAGCACACCGTCGTCGACCGGGAGCCCGTGCCACCCGCCGCACGCACGGGGAAAGGAAAGCCCGCCGCCACCGGCACCGCGCGGTCTTTGCCCGGCGGCCCGCGCCGGTGGCGGCGGTGAGGGAGAGGGGGGGAGATGGCCTGGAGCGGGGTGGCGCTAGGGTTCGCCCGTCGCCCGCGCGGGGACGAGCGAGCGAACAGTTTTTTAACTTAAAAGCTCCCTGCAAGCCTTATTCGAAAGGCCTGTACTGAAATAATATGCTTAGATCGTCTACAATTTACTTCTTTCAATCAGGTTTGGTAGTGCTGGAGCCTAGAGGATACCTGTCCGTATTCTGACTGTATGACAGATCTACGAAGACTATGAATCTGTAGGCAGGCAGCAGTCATATTGTACCGATGGTTAAAACAATCTGAACAGGATTAGCTGTGATTCGAACAATAAATCAATACACGAATAATTTATACTCCGTATTGTATTTGTATAACACATGAGACACAATTACGATTAGTCTCAGTGGTAGTTCGGTCCACTTGCCTTGTTAGTAGAAGTTTCTATTTCTCACATCTACGCTGCACCTGTTGTCGTTGAGACGAAGCTATGTGAAAAGAGGAAAGAGTGGAGTTGTGGTTGTTCTCATAACTTCAGAATCCTTTTGAAGTTATTTCAGAATAAACTAAAAAGCTGCTCCATTTGAATAAGTCAGTCAAACGGTGGTTAAAACAATCTGCACAAGTCAGGCAACCGTCGTGCATGTAGAATATTACTACCATTTTTAGTTTACAGAACATGATAAGTTGGAATATGAGAGGAAGACTCGGTAGTGAATAGCATGCTGTTCATCCCAAGTACTGAATAAGCTAAGGAAAAAAATCAAAGGAGTCAAGTCCAGAATCCTTTTGAAATTCTTTCAAAATTGTACGTCTGTAGGAGTTTCGGAGTAAAACTTTAAGTGTAAACTAAAATTTGGCCTTGGTGCAGATATGGAACATTATTACAGCTTCCAAGCCGTGGTATGTTATACAAAACATGAATATAACAGGAAGTCTTGGTATGATTGGCGTGCTGTACAACTGGGCTAGTTGCATCAATATCCAAACAAGCTTTTAATAACAGACGAACACTTGTTGACTATATAGAAACAAATGAGCATCAGCAATGGTAGCATAGCAAACAGTTCCAAGTTTCTCCATTTATATGGTATTGTAACATTCCTGTAGCATCAAACAATACCTATAAGACGATTTTTATTCAACTTGCTGACATTGCCAGAAATAATAGACATGGTTAATGAAAAGAGTGCTTTATGAAAAGAATAGATATAGGCACACACTTGCAAACAAAATAGAAGTGTTGTTATGTTTCCTGTAACTACAAAACCAATAGAGTGGTATGATGAACTAAGAACATGACACTGTAAAAGCATAGGAATTCATAGAGTGAACACTTCTGCATCACTACTACGTTGTCATGCCTAAGACATTCGGGTTTTCTTGTGAGCACCCAGTTCAGTGATAGTCGGCTTTTCATGTGCCATCTTGAACCTATTCCGCACTTCAACGAAGAGAGACGGAACAGTCTGCATCAATTGGAAGTACGCATCAGTTGTTGCAACCATCTTGAATTTTTCACCATCCGAGAGGAAATCAAGGCACCTATCTTTGAGTCTGGGGCAGACATGGCCCTCGGCCAGCTCCAACATTGACACAACATTGTCTACTGTTATACCGTTGCCACATAACTTGTCCTCACAGATCTTCTTTAGCCTCTCTACCCCATACCTATCCGCCCCAACAAGCAAACGCTGGTATTCCGCCATTGTGGAAGAAACATCCATCTTGCCAGCATTGGGCAATGAACCATGGTACATGTAATGTAGCATAGATCTGAAGGTAGAGGCCCCCATTTCTTGGATGGTGATGGAGGCCATCTTGCTTTCTGCCATCGAGCCAAAGAGCTCTGCTCTGAAGACCGGTGATCGGGCTGCGAGCACGAGGCGATGTGCACTGAAGCTCTCCCCCTCAACATCAAAGGAAACGTCAGTGAGTTCTTCCTTATCCGACATCGTGGCCAGATCATCACCCAAATCAGCGAGCTCCTCCTCCATCGTTAACGGAGCCGTTGCCGGTGCCAAGTCCCTGATGACCTCCACCGAGCACATCACTTCGAAGTAGTTGTCCACCATACAGTTCGCCTTCACATCATCCAACACCGTGCACATGTAGCATGCTAACAAATCCTTCAAGCACCTGGTTGTCGCTGTCTCCGTGGAAGCTGGTGACCCGGTCTTGTCGAGGAGAACCATGTTGGATGTCACCTTGGCGCCCTCCATTGCGTGGTTTGAGTGCGGCTCCACTAGAAGCCTGAGCTTGATCGCACTGTGGGTACGAAAATAATATGCGTCGCATTTGCATCCGGCGACGACGCTGCTAGCGACTAAACTGATGATGTAGGGACGCTCGGTCGGCGAGAAGTATACCCGGAAATGGAATTGGCCAGTTTCCCTTGTAGGGAAGACCTCGCAATCGTTGTCCTCCGCCATGGTAAATCTTCGATGTTTGACCTCGATCGGTTGGCAGAACCGGTAACGGTCTGCGATGGACGATCGGCGAGGAGGCTGCGGCGGCGGCGGCGGCAGCTCAGGAATTTGTCGAGAGCAAGATAGGGATGGGAAGATGTCCTGCAAAGCGATCAGGCGGCGGCCGCGCAGGGATGGAGGCGCAAGACTTGTAGTGTGACGAGGACTGAGGTTGGAGACGGACGGTAGGGTTGGGACTTGGGACTTGGGACTTAGGACTCGGGCTCATAGTGAGTTTGGGCTAGAATTTGGAAATGGGTCGGACTAATAAAAAGAAACTTTGTTACTAAATAAAACAACAGTTTTCCTAAGTAACAACTAGCTGTTTTTCAATTGGTGCACAGTCACTTTTTCTTCCGTCCGATTTCTTTCTGTTGCACGAATCTCAGTGTTCTCTCAGCCTCCCCTCAGCGTGTCGGTCTCACCTGCCTGAGCTCGTGCTGGGCTGAGTCCGTGTAGCGATTTTTGGGGTTTTTCTTTTACTTTCATTTCAGTCTGCCATGGCTAGGGAGAAGGGGAACAGCTGAACAGGCAGAAGCTGCCATGGCGGAGACCGGAGAGGTCTGCACTGACCTGCAGCCGGCGCGACCATCGACGGAGGGAGCGGTGCTTCGTGGGACGGTGTGACCGACGACGGAGAGAGCGGTGCTTCGTGGGCCGACACGACCGGTGACGGAGAGAGCCGTGGCTGGCGAGTCTGCCTGTCCTACGGCGGACCGAGCGGCGGTTCCCGAGCGTGGAAGGCATATGAGCTGCTGGTAAGATCGGTACTCCTCTGCCTTCTTCCTCTTACAATTCCTATTAGCTCGTATGCGTGATGGTTTGGTTAGGGTCGTATCGCCTGTGGCGCGGTCGCCGCGAGATGTGCAAAGTCAGTGACCTATTTTTCTACGGTTAACTCGTATTTTGAAGGGAGCGTGGCGGTTGTTGCCAGGGTGCTCGTATTTTCTTCCCATTCGTTTTAGTCTGTTGTCGAGTTTGCTTTGATACCCATGCTAAGTTCAGTGTTTGGTTTAGTAAAATTTAGTGTTCAGGTCAGTTTGTAGTTGTTCAATAACTTCCTTTTATTCTTCAGTTTGCATTTCAGTATAAGTTCAGTTTAGTGTTCAGTTTAATACAGTTTAGTGTTCAGCTTGTAGTTGTTCAGTACCTTCCTTTTAGTCATCAGTTTGCATTTTAGTATAATTTTTCAATCTTTAGAGTTTAGTTTAGTACTTTGCACTCCAGTATCTTTCCATCTTTAGTTTCTACTCAGCTTACTTTTTTCTTCTTTTAGTATTCAGTTTGCATTTCAGTACCTTTCAATCTTCTCATTTTTTCAGTATTTCATTCCTCAGATTTTCATTGTCTATCATAATTCTTTCTTCAGTCTTTTCTTCAATCAATTTCTTAGTCCTTAGCCCTCAATCATAAGTTTCAGTTTTTAGTCAATTTGTTTTTCCTTAGTCATCAGTCATAAGTTTTTTTCTCAGTTTCTTAGTTTTTTATTATTTCATCCTTTCAGTGGTTGAGCTTATTTGTCATCAGTTATTTATTCTATCATTTTTCAGTGATTGAGCTTATTTGTCATTGGATCTTAGTCTCTTATTCTTTCAGCCTCTTATTGTTTGGTTTTTCAGTCACTCATCTTAGTAAGTTTCTTAGTGATTCTTTGATCTCAGCCACTTATTATTCAGTCTCTTAGTCCCTCAGTATTTGATCTTAGTCACTTATTTTTTGATCTTAGTCTCTTATTGTTTGGTTTTTCAGTCTCTCACTATTTCATTGGAGCTTAGTTTCTCATTCTTTCCGCTTTTCATTTGAGCTATCTTTATCATATTGTTTTTCAGTCACTCGTGTTACTACCATAGCTTAGGTATTTTCTTGAATTTTTTGGGTGGGTAACTCCGCCTACCATCTTTTTAAAGTTGGTAGCCGGTTCCAAGCCCGGGTAAAGGAGGAGGAACCTTTTTTCCAGTGTTTTTGATTTTTGAGCGACCGGGTGAGAGTTCAATGGTTGTGACAATGAAAACCCTTAGCCTTTGGAATTATTTTCTGTAGCGCACATGACAGCAAATGAACATGGAAAACAATAAGCACTTGAAGTTCATTGGAGCTTAGTTTCTCTTATGCAGAGGTCTTTCCTTACAACTCCCGTGCTTAATACGAAAAGCAAGCAGTTCTTGTGTGAAAAGTGCCAACTAACTATCTCCTTATTTTCTGATTGTTCTTCCAACGTGGACTTCTTTTGCCAGGGAGGCGCAAAACCTGTTTCTTTCGATTCTAGTTTGCTTTGCTGGGTTGGGGAAACTGGGAGTTGTTTCAGTTTATTTTATTAGTATTTAGTCCATTTATTTCCTCACTCCAAGCATGACAATTGCATTACCTTTTCAGTCCATTATTTTGTGTGTCTATGTCATTTTTTTTATCAATTTTCAGTCTATTTAGTCACACAACAGTTTTGGTCTTTGGCTGTCAGTATGCTTATTGATCATATAGATACAATTTATGTATTTAGTCTTTCAATCTTTATTATTTCAGTCCTTCTCAGTTTTCTAAATCATTTACTTAATTTATTTCAATCATTCTCTGTGTTCTAAGTCTTGCTTTTCAACTAGTTATTATTAAGTCTTTCATTTAAAGCTTTATGTATTGAGTATGTGGGTATTCTGTATTGTCGCTTGAGGTTTGATGATCCGAACCTTTGTTGGTGCTTTACTAGGATATACTTGTTGGCAGACTGGGCCCTCTGTCATTGAGCCTAATGCTTGAGGCAAATGTTACTCAGTAAATTGGGCCTTGTTTTCTATCCACAATGTGTTATATTTTTGTTGTGAAAAGAATTTCCATTGTGCGGTATAAATTTGATTCGTTGGGTCGCTGCAATTTTGAGGGTTCATCGAAGATGGACTTCTTCAGTGAGTATGGTCATGCTAAGAGATACAAAATTCAATAAGTCATAGGTTCTTATACTGCTTAGAGCACTACTGCAACTAATGGTTTATAGAGTGGGTATGGTGAAAAAATACAGAGCAAGTTTTTTGTGTTGAGAGAGAAACAGAGCATGGTCTTATACTGGTTAGATCACTACTATAACTAATGGCTTAATAATTAGAGCTCAGATCTGTTTGTCCTGCGACTAAGGATGGCACTGAATGTCGCTAGTCCTCCTCGTGTTTGCCTTCTATGTTTAGAAGTAGGACGCACAGACGCTGAGTGCAGAAGCTTACTTTCGAATTTTATTTATAGTTTTGTTATTTCATAGAAAATTTAATACTCCAAGCCTTAAATATTTTCTTTCTACGACAACAGAGTAATCCGATTGTGCCTTTGAAAGTTCTATCCAAGAACCAATTGAAGCATTCTCAGGTCGAGCATCAGCTGCGAGGTGAAGTGGAGATACAGAGTCGCCTGAGGCACCCAATATTGTTTGCATCCCCAATATTTTTTGCCTATATGGGTTCTTTTATGACCAGGTTCTGATTAACCGAACTATGATACATATAATCTTTGTTTTGGTTTTTCATTTTGTCCTCTCAATCTGATCATCAGTTCTTCGGTATATGTGTTTTGTAGACCCCTGTTTACCTGATCTAGGAGCATGTTGCAAAAGGCGAGTTTTACAAGGAACCGCAAAGATGCAAGCATTTCTGTGAAATGAAAATTGGGACTCAAGGCAAGGCAAATTTCCTATGTCCAAACACTGTAAACAGATCACGTCATATTCAGCCTTGGGTAATTGTTGGGGGGAATGGTCAAGTGAGGGTGTCCATACAAGCCAAAGCCCATCTGAGAACAGATGATGGTGAAATGAGGCTATAAGGCCGAATCCGTCTGTTTACATAATAGAAAACAGACACTTATGACTCGTTGTGTTATTAGGTAAATGTTGTACAATTGTCAACTTTTGATTGGTCCAAAAATATGACCGTTCCTCAAATAAAAAACAGCTAGCTGTTGGTTAGCCACTCCCTAAAACAAAGCGATTTTAAGTCCCCCTATATTTTGAGCCCAAAGAAAAAAATTGAACTGGAGCCCCAAAGCGGCGAATCCTATTTGACGCTCATTGCGTCCATTAGCCAGGAAACGCGTACCCTCCAGCTCAGATTCGGCGTTAAGTGAGCCGGCCCACATACGTTTCCTTTTCCTGGTTTTAGGAAGTTTCTAGAATGTTCGGACTGGGTTTTTTTGCTGCTTTACTGGTTTTTCTGGTTCGGTAGTTTATATGTTTTTTTTATTTTCGTTTGTTTCTGTTTTTGTTTATTTTTATTTTTTTCGCACTTTAAAAAACTGAACATTTTGAAATATAAATTATTTTTCAAAAATGAACAATTTTCAAAATCTGAACTTTTTTAAATGAATATTTTTCAAATATGATAGTTTTAAAACTTTAACCATTTTTCAGAATGAACAATTTTAAAATATGAACTATTTTCCAAAAAAAAAATGGTTCACCGGTATATTTGGTTTACTATTATTTTCGGTTCACCAGAATTTTAGTTTATTTTTGTTTTATTATTATTTTCGATTTGTCGATATATTTGGTTCACTATTATTTCTGGTTTACCCGGATTTGGTTCCTTTTCGGTTCACACGCATTTTTGATTCTTTATTATTTTCGGTTCACCGGAATTTTCGTGCACTATTTAGTTTCGGTTCACCCAAATTTTAGTTCCTTTTTGGTTTACTATTATTGTCGGTTCACCGATTTTTTTGGTATATTATTATATTTTGGTTCACTGTAATTTTTGGTTCACTATTATTTTCGGTTCACTTATAATTTCGGTTTAGCCAGATTTTAGTTTTCGAAAATGGTTCATATTTGAAAATATTCATTTTTAAAATGGTTCCAGTTTTTTTAAAATTTGTGAACCATTTTCGAATTCATGAACCATTTTTCAAATCCATGAACATTTTTCCCAATTTTTTTAACCATTTTCGAATTTATGAAACATTTTCGAATCCATGAAATATTTTCAAATTTTTTTGAATTCATGATTTTTTAAATCCAGAAATTCAAAAAGTTCACGAAAAAATAATCATTATTTTTCAGATTGTTCATGAATTTTGGTTCATGAATTTGAAAATGGTTGGTGAACATTTTCAAATTTAAATATTTTTTTAATCTGAACATTTTCAATTTTTGAACCTTTTCAAATCTAAACATTTTTTAATTTGAAAATTTTTCCAGAAACAAAAAAACTGAATAGAAAACCCGGGCAGAAAAAACTTACTATACGTTTTTTTCCTCGTACAAACTAGTGTTTTAGCGATCATGCAAGTTTTTATTTATTCTTGGAGTAGATCGATCATTGTCCTCTGATGGAACAAATAAAGACCGGTGAAGCGAAGGACGGACAAAAATTAAGGTGGGGCGAACTCGAAAGGGAAGAAAAAATGATGCAACAAAAGTAAATTTGTATAGACAAATTCATAATTTATATGACATTAAGCATAATCACTTGGTACAATAGTAGCAACAACATATTTAAAGCAAAATAGAACCAATAAACGTATCGACAATGAAGATTTAGTGGCGTCTAGATGTCCCAGGCATTGGCAAAGCTCTACCTTCCTTTTGAAAATCTTTCTTAATATCACCAAGATCAAGACCCTGAATATCTCTCGCTCGATGTAGATCGCCATCAAATCATTAAACCAACCATCAGACATCTTGTTGCGCAACTCGGTCTTGATGGTCTTCATAACCGAAAATGCCCTTTCAAATGTTGTTGTCGCCACCGGTAAAAACAATGCCAACTCAATAAGATGGTAAACTGTATGAAACCTGATATGCCTTTCAAGTTCAACCATCTTTTTAGCTAGGCTTACAATATCAAGGCAAACTCTAAAATCTTCAATAATGTGAATAATGAATAAATCAAGAGTATCCCGTATGTGCTCTCGCAGTCACACTCGTAATAAAAAAAATCCTCATGATAAATCTCTATAAACCTAGCAAGCTTATTCACGTTGAACGTAGCAAACGAGTTTCTTGGATCAATGACTGTTGTGGGCCTCTTCCCCTTCCTATCCATCTGGAAGAACGGAAACCGGTCGGCCGGCCGGCCGGAAAGAACCCTAGCTGGCCAGCTTGCTTCGCTTGCTGCTGCCTGCTGGCCAGCTGCTGCTGCTGCCCGTCGCAGCCTCGCAGGGGAGGGACGAGGCGAGGGAGGAGGAGAGCTACGGCGGCTCAGGAACAGCCAGGAGGGCGTGGCCCGTCAAGGCCCATTTTCGGCTGGAGCACTCTGACCTGGCCCAGTTGGCCTATTTTTCCTTTATCTTTTTCTAGAACAGGCAGAAATTGGACAATCTTGAATATACAAATAAAAATGCCTATATATATGCAATTTTTTGCCAAAAATCAAGGTAGGGCGGCCGCCCTTGCCCTATTGGGAGCTTCGCCCCTGCCCCAAAGCATTAACAGAGAGTTTGGAGGACATGTAAAAAAAGAGTTAAGGAAAGAGTTTTTTTATAGGTAGAGGAAAGAGTTATATGGTAGTTAGACATGGATGTATCTAATTAGTTTCAATCCTTTGTATTGTATCGCACGACTGACAAGTATTATGTGTGGGAAGCTGAGAGAGAAGTCTTTTCCCTTGTTTATATTGGGAGAATTCACGACGGATTAGTGAGGGCATAAGATATGATGGTCAAGATGTTCTCTGCAAAACAATTCTCTTCCGATTTCCACCCCTCTAATAATATTTTAATGGTGGAAGTTAGATTCTCAACACCCATGTACAATCTTTGATATATTCTTGTACCATCTGACCAAAGGGCTGATTTTACTTACCACAACTCCAAATTTCCTCCAACCAAACAATCTTTTCAAGATTTTTTTGGTCTACTTTGTACCATGAGGTTCTTAAACCTCATCTGATCACTTAGATATTAATTTTGGTGATGTGTCTTGGGATTTTACTACATCCTAGGACTGATTGGATTTAAGTGATGATGACATGGTAAATTGGTTAAATCATGGGCAAATATGATTCTCGTCTGAAACCCTCATCTTCGGCTATGTAGGTTGGTGTGTGTAGTTGATTGGTGAAGATCTAGGCCAACGAGACCACCACGACCTTAGAGCCAAGAAAAGTATGGCGTGTGTTTAATCATGTGTGTTGACGTGGAAGGAGGATAATCACATCGTAGCAACCAATAACACATGTGGCAATGCAAACCTTACATGCAAAGGAGGAGAGGAGCTTGTGTAGTTAACCAAGACGACGTGATCGTGGAGGCGCGTGAGAGGTCCTATCTAGGACGACTATACATACCTTATAGGGTTTTCCTAGCCTTGGTGAACACCATAGCGGAGGTGCGACCATAGAAAGATAGTTGATCATGTGTGGCGACTACCGTCCAGTCTGGGTGTTTACACGGTCAACCCAAAACGAGTGGCTAGAGGGATGGCGGGCGCCATGGCACCACACTTGGCTAATGTCAATCTAGTGCACCTGAGTGTGCCCCTTGATCACACCTATGTTGCGGAGCCGAATGTCACCACTTGATCATGAGTGAAGTGAACAGCTTGATCAACATCTTCAATCTGCGGTCTATGTATGTACAATAACCTAAAGAGGGGATGTGTCAAGAAAAACCAACCTATAATACCATCATGGAGTAATTTGACCATATTTAACATCCTCGAAGTAGAAATTAAACCCAAAAGTTAGAGTGGTATGTCCAGCGTTCAAAGTAAAGATCAAACACATTTCATTTTACTCCATTTGTTTCTCAATCTAGGGTGCATTAAGTTTTGTTAAGACAATGATTTGATCAACAATTATTATAATTTTATAAAATTTCCATGCTACAAAATTATATTCATTGATGAGTACTTTTGAATATGAATCTAATGACCTCTAGTTTATGTCACATAATGGCATATTGATAGGGTATAACTATTGGTCAAACCATTATGGTAATCTGTACCTAATAATAAAAGCAGTAAGGCTTCTTTGATTCGTCCATCCGTTTTTTAATGTTTTTCCCTCCCACCAAATCACATATAATCTTTAGCTATCTAATCTAATAATAAAAGCAATAAGGCTTTTTTTGGTTCGTCTATCCGTTTTTTACCGTTTTTCCCTCCCATCAAATCACATATAACTGCAAAAATTACCATTGTACCGGTTCGATTGTTTTCTTATCCCCACTCTTCCTCCGTCGTTTTCAGCGCGTCCGCTTCGAGTCTCCACCCGCACTCGACACTTCCTCAACCCCTTCGATTCCCAGTCCGCCGCCTCCTCCGAGTCCTTCGGCTAGCTTCCCTGGTGCCGTTCGGCTCCTCCTGAGATATGGCGTATCGCTCCATGCTCTCAAGCCAAAATCCCCGGCTCTCCGGAGATCTGGCTGCCCGACGACGCCTCGAGATCCAAGGGCGCTTCACTTACGCCCTAAGATCCCCAGGCAAAACTGATAGGATTGGGATTATTTTTTACTCACGAGGATGTCTACCTTGCTGGCGAAGCGGCCGGTGATGTCGCGCATCAGGTGATTCCGCTGCTCCCATTTGAAGAGCAGGTCGTAGAGGGAGACAGTGACGCCAAATCTCTTTAAATCTCACACCCGATGGGGAGACCATCTCTCTGGCACTCCCACCTTGGTTGAGGTCTCCATCGCTACCATCTCGCTTGTTCTTGCCGGTGTGTTCGGCGCCATGGCACCAGAGAAAGCCAAGCTAGCCCACCTGGTCGTGGTGTTGTTTTTTACGCTTGCAAGGCCGCGGCTGTCACCACTCTCTTTTCATCGGTCTGGGATCACAACGCGTTGGACAACTTCATAGTAAACCTTCATGGCAGCAGCAGCGTCCTTGGGACTTGGGAGCGCCACGAGCTGCTCGAACGAAGTTGCCAAGCTTATCGTGCAGATAGAGGCCTTAGAGCATCACTAGCAGTGCCCTCAAACTGGTCAAACCCTCAAAATAACTGCTTTTTTGAGGGTTGAGGCTGAAACGAGGCGCGGAACAGAACCCTCAAACCCTTTAACCCTCAAAAAAATTTGGAGGTCGAACCCTCATTTCCCCCCTCGAACTGGACTAGTGTAGGTCCAGAGGCAAAACTGAAGGGCCCTTCATCGTGGTTAACGCGCGCTCGCGGGCTGAAATTTCCCCCAACCTCCCCTCCTCCTCCTCGCGTCCTCCTCCTCTGTTCCACGAGCCCGCCGCCGCCGCCGCCCCGATTCGTCCTCCACCGAGCTCGGCCCGCCGCCCCGACTCGCCGCCGGTCCCCGCTGCCTCGCCCTCCACCCCGATTCGTCGCCCTCCGCCCCGATTCGTCTCCCTCCGCCGCCGACGAGCCCGCCCCGCCTCCCGTCCTCCTCCGCCTCTCCCGCCCCGAGCTCGCCCCGCCTCCCATCCGCCTCCGCCTCTCCCGCGCCGAGGCCGTCCTCCTCCGACCCCGTCTGCGCATCTGTCGACGGTAAGGAAAACTTTTTCTTTTGCTTAGAACACTTATTCATGTTCCATTTGCTTCGAACACTTATTCATGTTCTATTTGCTTCGAACTATTATTGTAATTTGCAGAAAACATTGTTGTAATAAGTCGACTTATTATTGTGTGTTTGAAACTATTATTTGCTGGTGTTTTATGATAGCTAGAATGATTATTATGTGCTCCAAACTGTTAAATGTTGGCTGTTGTATGAAATTCTGAAGAAACTATCGAAATCCTGTTTTGAGGGTTTGCAGACCGGGGCGCAGATCAGTGACCTCAAACCAACCCTCAAAACAGAATATTCTGTTTTGAGGGTTGGTTTGAGGGCACTGATCTGCGCCGGCCATTTTGGGACTTCAAATTCGTGTTTTCTCGGCCCTCAAACTGGTTTTGAGGGTTACTAGTTTGAGGGCACTGCTAGTGATGCTCTTATCCTGGATGCGATCATTAGACTCTGCTCCGTATGGTTCAATTGTTATTTTGTTTGCCTTGCCTGAATTTTTCCTTCTTGGTGGTGAATGCAATCTCTTTATATCTGCACAAACTACATGTTAACATGTCGACAGATCTGCAGCTTACGATATGATGCGAGCTGATCTTTCTATATTTACTAAGGCAAATAGAATGTCATGTTAAAATAAATGGGCTTTTATGTGGGAGCGGCATTTCTGCTCGCGGGCTCACCAGCTCCCGGTATTTTCAAAAAAATGTAAAAAATAAAAAAAAATTCAAAAAAATACGAAAAAAATTATGCACGTACCTGACCATGGTCTGCATCGCCGTGAAAAACTTCGCACCGAAATGTCATCGTATGCGTCCTGGGCGAAAATGACAAATTTCTGACAGCACATGAGATCCGAAAATTTGAATTTCTTGTCAGAATTTTGTCATTTTTTTCCAGGGCGCATACCGTGACATTTCGGTGTGAAAATTTTCACGATGGTGTGGACCATGGTCAGGTACGTGCATGATTTTTTTCGCATTTTTTTTGAAAAGTTTTCAATTTTTTTGTACTCCCGAAAATATCGGGAGCATGTGAGCCCGGGCACCGTTTTGAATTTCCGCTTTTATGTGAAGTCTCAAGTCTGAAGTCTAACATGAGGTGTTCTTGCTAAATACCTTCATTTTTGTTCTAATTTATTTGGATGAATTTAATATTAAAAGGTTTCTTAGTTGGTCCAACAAAGAAATCAGACCAATACATGACATAAAATAAATCGATGAACATCATGCGGTTCTGATCCAACACAT
The DNA here is from genome assembly GCA_012064385.1 of Puccinellia tenuiflora. Taxonomy (NCBI): domain Eukaryota; kingdom Viridiplantae; phylum Streptophyta; class Magnoliopsida; order Poales; family Poaceae; genus Puccinellia; species Puccinellia tenuiflora. The sequence continues at coordinate 478,383 of QRDG01002339.1, read as the reverse complement.
ATGCCTGTGGTTCATGTGTTGATAGACTAGCTGAACATGTACAAATGAAAGAGCATCTAATACTTGCACCATTTTGAGCATTTTGTGCCAAATATTATCATGATGTGGAGATACAAATTTTACTTTATGGCATGCTTGCAAGCAAGATAGTTCTCACCAGATAGCTTAATCACCTAATTATGTTTGGGAAACTTGAGTTTTAGAACCTGCATGTCTATTTCAAAGCGACATACCCTTTCAGTGAGAGATGGTAGAGTGCCCGGATCATAGCAACCTTTTGCGATGTTCTTGCATTTTTTTCCGTACCAACATTTAAGTGAAGCAATTCTAGTTTCGGCGATGCTCTGAGATATATGTTTTAGTTACATAGACACTTGCTACATATCGATTCTGATTGATAAGATCCATTTAGACCGTTGAATATCACATATTTAATCCACCACCCTTGTGTAGCAATATTCGATTTTAGAATGCAAAATGCAATTACACATTTTGTTTCTTTGATTGACCATCAAATTGGTAGGAATGCATGCTCTTCGTTAGTCATTCTATTTGTACTTGATCCAACTCGCTGCTATCTTAAGTTAATACGGATATAGATTGTCATTGTCCTGGTCAAAGCTTTTTTCTGGAGGAATTAATGTGTTCAATTAATATGGTTGCCTCATGCTATGACAATTTCAGAGTAGTGCTTTAATATCCAGTGTTACTTTGATGAATAAATTTCCTTAGCGTTCTTTATTTGCAGGAACTAAACATTTTGTTTTTAGTTAGATCAACCAATTTCATATACACATTGTTAGAAAAACGCACAATAATTATATGTTTATTTTCTATGAGTTATTTCTTCAGACCCTCATGTTTTATTTTGTTGTTATTGTAGGGAACATTCTGATGAAGCTTGGAGTTATGCTGAGCTCGGTTAGATGGATCAAAAGGTGTTGATTTCTCTTGTTCCGCCGCTATAATTCATCTTTTCCACCAATGTGTCGTTGTAATTTTTCTTTTTCTGTCCCGTTGCAACGCACGGGTATGTGTGCTAGTGAAACATTAATACGGCATGTGGCGATCCTCGCAACCACAGCTCGATGCTAGTAGTGGTGAAGCATCTACTGCTAACATGTACAACATAGAGCAGAGAGTTACATGTATCTGAGCTATCCTTTGTACTGAAAGCAAAATTGTTCCAACTTACTCCAGTTAAGTCAGTAACATTACAAAATCATACATATACGAAAAAACGCATTCGGCTTGGTGCTACTGCTCAAAGGAAATAGACAAGATCACTACAAACAGTGTCTGACTAAAAAAGGCAGATCTAAAAGGCATAATCGAAGAACGAACTACAATTACGGAACAAGTCTCGGCATGCATGATTTTCCAGCTAGCACTCTATCGAGAATTTGAAGCCATCACAGGCAGCGACGCGCTGTGTATTTTCCCGCAAGTACTGATGACTGATCACAACGAAGCACAAATTTCTGCATATTTCACCGTTTGTTTCTCTCAAACAATAGTACAAGCCTTTTAAATTAACACATAACAATAGTACAAGCCGTTCACCTTAAACCTTCAGAGAGTTGTAACTTGTCTATTACTACAGTGTGTGTGTATTTAATGTTGGCTCGGATCAATAAGGTCAGTAGAGCATACATAAGAGCATTATTATCAAAAGTGAGTAGGTGTAGACACCTGTATTTGGTCGAATGCAATATCTTTTAGGGCTTGTTCGGTTTCCTAATTTTTGTTAGGGATTGCCGGGGATTGAGGTGAATTAAATCCCATACAAGTCAAAATCCCCTCCAATCCACTTGGTGAGGGGGTTAACCCAACAAAGTCTTAGGGGAAGTTGTCTTAACCTATCATCCAAAATGGTGGTTATATACTGCACTTTCTCTGATGCTAAAACTATGATCATCTCAGATACTAAATACATATCAAGGAATAAATTGCTATTCTTGGTGCTATTGCTCTAAGGAAATAGACAAGATCAGTAGAAACAGTACTGACATGGTTTGGTGCATTTTCCTGTAAGTACTGACGAAGCACAAATTTCTGCATATATCGCAGTTTGTTTGTTCCTCTCACATCTTGGTTTTCTTGTGAGTAGTAGGATCCATGATCACAGCAGAAGGATGTGCAACGTTGAACCTATTCCGTACTTGGACCAGCAGGGATGGAATGCTCTGCATCAAATCGAAGAACTCGCTGGTTGTCCCAACCATCTTGAAGTTCTCACCACACGCAAGGAAATCAAGGCACCTAGCTTTGAGTGTGGAGCAGGCGTGCTCCTCCGCCAGCGCCAACATCGAGACCACGGTGTCTACCGTCATGAAATCATCGCACAGCTTCTGCTCGCAGATACTCTTTAGCCTCTCCAGCCCGTACATATCCGCAACTACAAGCAGATGCTGGAGCTCTACCGCGGAGAGAGGGTCCTCCTCCTTCTCGTCAGAGTTGGGCAGCGAACCGTGGTACACGTAATGCAGCATGTATCTGAAGGTGGATGCCTTCACGCCATGGATGGTGATGGACGTCATCTTGCTCTCGGCCATCGCCCCATAGAGCTCTGCTCTGAAGACCGGCGATCGGGCCGCGAGCACGAGGCGATGCGCGCCGAAGCTCTCCCCTTCGACGTCGAAGCGAACGTCGGCGAGGTCCTGTTTATCCAACATCGTGGCCAGACAATGACCTAAATCCGCGAGCTCGTCCTTGACCGGCGCCGGAGCTGAAGGTTTCCCGTCCCCGGTGATGATGTCCACGGAGCACAGCAGGACAACGTAGTCTTCCACAACGCAGACCGTGTTAAATACGGTTTAGAGATCGGAAACCGTACGTGTGTGTACGAGTCCGTGTTGTAATTGTATTCTGCTGTGTCCATATATATATACTGATCATTGTGGAGGCTAGACCCCACGAAACCCTAAACTCTCGTCTCAAACATGGTATCAGAGCCTACCGGCCGCCGCTGCAAACCCTAGCAGCCACCGCCTCCAAGAGCTCCCTTCGCTGCCGCTGCCGAGCCCCAGCAGCCGCCGCCGCCGCTGAGATGTCTTCCTCCTCGGCCCTCCAGCTCTCCACGGTCCTTGGGCCGATCGTTTCCGCTCCCACCACCACCACCACCGCGGTGCCCATCCCCGCGCCCCAAGTCATCCTCGACCGGAGCAACTTTATGCTCTGGCGCTCCCTCACCGTCCCGAACTTCGCCGGTGCAGGTCTCCACGGCCACCTCGACGGCACTGCTGCGCCGCCTGAGAAGACCATCACCCAAGGAACGGGTGATGCCGCCGTTCCCGTTCCCAACCCTGAGTACGCCGCGTGGTGGACGCGTGATCAACGCGTGCTCGGACTGCTCCTCGGCTCTATCGGCCCCGACATCGCTCAGCAGATGATTGGGAAGACTACGGCCGCCGCGGTGTGGAAGGCCGTCCACACCATGTTTGGCGCCCAGACCCGTGCCAACGTTCGGCACATCAAGCGGCAGTTCCAGTCGCTGAGGAAGATCGACTCGGTCGGCGCGTACATGGACCAGATGAAGGTCCTCGCCGATCAGATGGCCGCCGCTGGCACGCCCCTCTCCGATGAGGATATCATCGATCAGATGCTTACCGGGCTTGGCCCCGAATTCAACCCTGTCGCAGCCTCTATGATGCGTGACACGGAGGAAGAGGTCTCCTTGACTGCGTTCTACGCTCATGTCCTCAGTTACGAGGGTTTGTGTGCGCAGCAAGCTCACGCTCCGGATGAGTGGGTCTCGTCGGCAAACGCTGCCTCACGTCCTGGCTTCAACACCAACCCTAGCCAGCCGCGTGCCTACTATCCGCCTGCCAGCCAAAGCAACAACGGTCGCCCTCCTGCTGTCTACACACCGCAAGGCCAGGGCAGCGGTTCCCGGCCCAACACGGGTGGAGGAGATCGCCGTCAGAACGATGGCTCTAACCGCAACGGCAGCAACGACTACAACCGCAATGGTGGCAATGGTCGTAACAATGGTCGCAAGAAGGAGCGTCCCCGCTGCCAGATCTGCTACTACTGGGGACATGAGGCCCGTGAGTGCAAAAATCGCTTCAACCCCGAGTTCCAGCCCAGATCCGGCAACGCTGCGTCGACAAGCTCCAGCGACGTTCCTCCTCCCTGGCTGATGGACACAGGGGCAACAGATCATCTCACAAGCCATCTTGAGCGCCTACACGTTCATGATCGCTACGACGGAAAGGACCAAGTGCAAGTGGCCAATGGTGCAGGTTTGTCGATTTCGCATATTGGTCATTCAGTTTTAGCCGGTTCCTCTCTCCGTCTGAAAAATATTCTTCATGTTCCACACCTCCGCCAACATCTCCTATCTGTTTATCGCCTTGTTTGTGACAATGACGTCTTTGTTGAATTTCATCGTCGTTTTTTCTGTGTCAAGGACAAGGCCACGAAGCGAATACTTCTTCAAGGTAGAAGTCATGGAGGTCTCTATCCAATTCCGTTTAGCCGAGCTACCTCATCTCGTCATGCTCTCTCTGCCGGCAAAGCAAGTTTGACGCAGTGGCATCAGCGTCTAGGTCATCCTACAAATAAAGTAGTTAAAACGATTGTTAGCAAAAATAATATTTCATGTTCTCCTGAGTCAAACAGTCATGCTTCAGTTTGTGATGCTTGTCAGTGTGGTAAAAGTCGCCAGTTACCTTATACTTCCTCAAATCGTGTGTCCACTATGCCTCTTGACTTAATTCACTCCGATGTTTGGGGTCCTGCAATTTCCTCCTCTGGAGGTTTCAAATATTATGTCAGTTTTATCGATGATCACACATGTTTTTGTTGGATCTATCTTCTTAAACACAAGTCTGATGTTGAGAATGTGTTCTATGCCTTTCAGGCCTATGTTGAGCGCCTTTTGAGTTCTAAGATCAAGGTTGTTCAGTCAGATTGGGGTGGTGAATACCACAAACTCCATCGATATTTCCAGCGCACGGGTATTGTTCATCGCGTTTCCTGCCCTCATACGTCTCAACAAAACGGTGTTGCTGAGCGTAAACATCGACATCTTGTCGAAACCGGTTTGGCCCTCCTTGCGCATGCCTCCCTTCCTCTCCGGTTCTGGGATGAGGCTTTCTTGACTGCCTGTTACCTCATTAATCGCATGCCCACTCCTGTCCTTAATTAGGAGGCACCTATCACTCGCCTGTTCCAGGTCCCTCCTAATTACTCCTTCCTTCGCATTTTTGGCTGTGCTTGCTAGCCTAGTCTTCGTAAATACAACACACATAAGCTTGCTTTCCGCTCCAAAATGTGTGTTTTCCTAGGCTACAGTCCAATACATAAGGGGTACAAGTGTCTGGATAGGTCCACGGGTCGCATCTATATTTCTCGGGATGTTGTCTTTGATGAATCTGTGTTTCCGTTTGCAACTCCTGGTGTTACAGTAGATGTCTCCACTCTCGAGCATGTCATCACGTTTCCATCCTCTGAACCGGCTACGGGTGATCATGTGCGAAATTACGACTTGTCCTATTTGTCTACTGACATTACCTCTCCAGCTGTCTATCCGTTGTTACAGGTTTCGGAGCAGGGTTCACCTACGGGGGCCCCGTCCAGCGCGGAGCAGGGTTCACCGATGGACGACGAGGTGCCTTCTCCCTCGGATCCTGCCGTGGCACAGATTTCGCCTGCCGAGGCTGTGCGGCAGCCTGCCGTGGGTGCTCCCTCTGCCGCGGTCGCGTCCCCAGGTCATAGTATGACCACCCGCCTTCGTGACGCTACTCACCGTGAGAAGACCTACACCGATGGCACCGTGCGTTATGACACTCGTCGTCGCGCTTTCTTCGCTGCTCCTCTCTCTCATCGAGAGGCCCTCCGTGAACCTGCGTGGTGTGACGCCATGTCTGCAGAGTTCACTGCTCTTCAACAAACTGGCACATGGATCTTGGTGCCGCGGCCTCGTGGTGTTAACTTGGTCGGGTGTAAGTGGATCTTCAAGACCAAACATCGTCCTGATGGTTCTATCGACAAGCACAAAGCACACCTTGTTGCCCGTGGATTCACTCAGCAACATGGCATTGATTATGGGGACACGTTCAGCCCTGTCGTGAAACCTGCGACTGTTCGCTTGGTGCTGTCCTTGGCTGTCTCTCGAGGATGGAGTCTCCGCCAAGTTGACGTGAGCAATGCTTTCCTCCATGGCTACCTCACAGAGGAGGTCTATATACAGCAACCGTCGGGGTTCGAAGATTCTCAGTTCCCGTCTCACGTTTGCAAGCTTCAACGTGCTATTTATGGCCTCAAGCAATCTCCGCGAGCATGGTATGCTCGTCTCAGTGAGCGGCTTCTGCAGCTTGGTTTCATGGCCTCCAAAGCCGACACCTCTTTGTTCGTGTTCTCTCAAGACGGTGTTCAGCTGTACATGCTTGTGTATGTTGACGATTAGTCATCGCCGGCTCTTCTCCTGTTGCAGTTGATCGACTAGTGGCTGCTTTGTCGGACAGTTTTCCCATCAAGGATCTTGGTGTCCTGGATTACTTTCTTGGTCTCGAAGCGTCCTACAATTCAGGGGGGATGAGCCTTACCCAGCGCAAGTACGCGTTGGATCTTCTACATCGGGTTAACATGGAGAATTGTAACTCCGCTTCAACTCCACTGGCTACTGGCGAGAAGCTTGCTCGTGATAGTGGACATAAACTGGGTACCGATGATGCTTTCCGATATCGCAGTGTGGTAGGGGGACTCCAGTATTTGACTCTCACTCGGCCAGACATCTCGTTTGCAGTCAACAAGGTGTGTCAGTTTCTCTCACAACCAACAGAGGTACATTGGGAGGCTGTGAAGCGCATTTTGAGATATGTGAAGGGCACTATCAATACAGGCCTGCAGTTCCTCAAGTCCTCGTCTACCGGCATTAGTGTTTTTACTGATGCAGATTGGGCTGGTTGTGTTGATGATCGATAGTCCACTGGGGGTTTTGCCATCTTTGTAGGTCCGAACTTGATTTCTTGGAGTTCGAAGAAGCAGCCTACTGTCTCAAGGTCTAGTACCGAGGCAGAGTACAAAGCATTGGCGAATGGCGCGGCTGAAGCCATTTGGATAGAGTCATTGCTCAAAGAACTTGGCATTGATCAGCAGCGTACCCCGGTTTTGTGGTGTGATAATCTTGGGGCAACATACCTGACAGCAAACCCAGTTTTTCATGCTCGTACGAAGCATATAGAGATTGACTTCCACTTTGTGCGAGAGCGAGTAGCGGCTGGAGCTCTACAAGTCAGGTTCATTTCCTCCAATGATCAGTTAGCTGATGTATTTACTAAACCAGCTACCCAGCAGATGTTAAACCGGTTTAGAACCAATCTAAACTTAGTGTGTATAAGTTCAGATTGAGGGGGAGTGTTAAATACGGTTTAGAGATCGGAAACCGTACGTGTGTGTACGAGTCCGTGTTGTAATTGTATTCTGCTGTGTCCATATATATATACTGATCATTGTGGAGGCTAGACCCCACGAAACCCTAAACTCTCGTCTCAAACAGACCGCCTCGACGTCGTCCCTCCTCGCTTTGAGCGAGCAACCTCCTATGAAAGAAGTAGAATCCGAGGAGGCGCCGATCACGGTGCTGGCCGTCCCCACCGAAGGCGCCGGTGAACCGGTCCTGTCTGCTGGAAATAATCTAAACTTGAGTTGTAAAGTTTGGGTTAGTTTCCATAAGTGTGTGCGTGCGTGTCTGGTTGGAGTAGTACTAGTAGTTTACCAGTACGTGGGTTAGTAAATTAGGAATAGTTGGTCCATGAGTTAGGAAGTACAAGTTCTAGTTGGAGTTGAACTAGTATTACGTGTGAGTTTAGGATTCATGTTTAGGTGGTGGCTGCGCCTATATAAGCAGCACTCATGGTTGATTGTAATAGTACCCAGGAACAAGAGAAACCAAGAAATAAAGAGAAAAATTAGAGGGCACGACACGTGCCCCTGGCAACAAGTTTTTTGTGTCGTGTGTTCGTCTAGTTCGTATGTGATCGATCCGTGGGCGAAACCCAACAATTGGTATCAGAGCGAGGTCGAAGATTTGAAGCCACGCTTGCCCCGGGGAGGCGACCGGACTAGCACCTCGGGGCGGGCAATCGTCGCTCGGCGGAGCGACACGGAGGAGACGACAAGGAGCTATCGCCGGTAAGGCGTTGGAAGTAGGCGATCGTTGGTGGGAGTGGTGGTGCCGAGACGCGGTACTAAGTAATCTCGTCAAGTTCGTCATGCGGGAGAGTATGAAGAGTTTGTCAAGATGTGCACATGAGTTCTTGAAGATGCGTCCAAGAGCTTGTGGTCGTGAGTTTTCTGCGGCAGTTGCGTTACTGACGGAGAAAATTGTGTGGGGAGCACGACGGATAATAGGAAATTTGCGTCCTTGCGGTTCCGTTCGTGATCAAGTTCCAGCGAGTTCGTATATGAAAGTTGCGTTGCCCATATACGGCGAGTTGCGTTGCCGCTGGACCAGTCGAGTTGCCATGAGATCGTGCGTTCGATCTTGGCAAAGCTATCAAGTTCCGGCGAGTTCATGTACGGATAGATGTGTTGCACGTGCATGACGAGTTGTGTTGCCGCCGGACGCGAAGTGTTGTTTGGTAAGATGCGTCACCGATAAAAAGATAAAGATGTCAGATGAAGTGTGAAGTTGTGTCCAAGTGCTGGTCTGCGGGACGTTCGTTGCAGCTGAAGCGTGTCACGATCAAGGTGCTCCAGTGAGGTGTATCTCCAAGGGGCGAAGACGTGAGACGTCACGGTCGAGGCACTCCAGTGAGGTGTTCCTTCAAGGGGTGAAGACGTGTACGAAGACAAGATGACGGGTAGCTATCTATGTGTCTCAACGAGAAGGCGAAGACCAACGTGAAGATGGATGCGAACCGGTCAAGATGAGTTCCTGCATGCGGCTATGTGTTTAGTTTGCATGTGGCACGCTAAGATGCGGCGGCGTGGGCTGGTAATCCGGAGGACGCGTTGAGTTGAGTCGTCGAGTTGTGAAGCTGCAGCGAGTCAAGGGCAGGAGGAGCACAAGGACATGACAAGTTTAGATTAGGGGGAGAATGCTGGAAATAATCTAAACTTGAGTTGTAAAGTTTGGGTTAGTTTCCATAAGTGTGTGCGTGCGTGTCTGGTTGGAGTAGTACTAGTAGTTTACCAGTACGTGGGTTAGTAAATTAGGAATAGTTGGTCCATGAGTTAGGAAGTACAAGTTCTAGTTGGAGTTGAACTAGTATTACGTGTGAGTTTAGGATTCATGTTTAGGTGGTGGCTGCGCCTATATAAGCAGCACTCATGGTTGATTGTAATAGTACCCAGGAACAAGAGAAACCAAGAAATAAAGAGAAAAATTAGAGGGCACGACACGTGCCCCTGGCAACAAGTTTTTTGTGTCGTGTGTTCGTCTAGTTCGTATGTGATCGATCCGTGGGCGAAACCCAACAATTGGTATCAGAGCGAGGTCGAAGATTTGAAGCCACGCTTGCCCCGGGGAGGCGACCGGACTAGCACCTCGGGGCGGGCAATCGTCGCTCGGCGGAGCGACACGGAGGAGACGACAAGGAGCTATCGCCGGTAAGGCGTTGGAAGTAGGCGATCGTTGGTGGGAGTGGTGGTGCCGAGACGCGGTACTAAGTAATCTCGTCAAGTTCGTCATGCGGGAGAGTATGAAGAGTTTGTCAAGGTGTGCACATGAGTTCTTGAAGATGCGTCCAAGAGCTTGTGGTCGTGAGTTTTCTGCGGCAGTTGCGTTACTGACGGAGAAAATTGTGTGGGGAGCACGACGGATAATAGGAAATTTGCGTCCTTGCGGTTCCGTTCGTGATCAAGTTCCAGCGAGTTCGTATATGAAAGTTGCGTTGCCCATATACGGCGAGTTGCGTTGCCGCTGGACCAGTCGAGTTGCCATGAGATCGTGCGTTCGATCTTGGCAAAGCTATCAAGTTCCGGCGAGTTCATGTACGGATAGATGTGTTGCACGTGCATGACGAGTTGTGTTGCCGCCGGACGCGAAGTGTTGTTTGGTAAGATGCGTCACCGATAAAAAGATAAAGATGTCAGATGAAGTGTGAAGTTGTGTCCAAGTGCTGGTCTGCGGGACGTTCGTTGCAGCTGAAGCGTGTCACGATCAAGGTGCTCCAGTGAGGTGTATCTCCAAGGGGCGAAGACGTGAGACGTCACGGTCGAGGCACTCCAGTGAGGTGTTCCTTCAAGGGGTGAAGACGTGTACGAAGACAAGATGACGGGTAGCTATCTACGTGTCTCAACGAGAAGGCGAAGACCAACGTGAAGATGGATGCGAACCGGTCAAGATGAGTTTCTGCATGCGGCTATGCGTTTAGTCTGCATGTGGCACGCTAAGACGCGGCAGCGTGGGCTGGTAATCCGGATGACGCGTTGAGTTGAGTCGTCGAGTTGTGAAGCTGCAGCGAGTCAAGGGCAGGAGGAGCACGAGGACATGACAAGTTTAGATTAGGGGGAGAATGTTGGAAATAATCTAAACTTGAGTTGTAAAGTTTGGGTTAGTTTCCATAAGTGTGTGCGTGCGTGTCTGGTTGGAGTAGTACTAGTAGTTTACCAGTACGTGGGTTAGTAAATTAGGAATAGTTGGTCCATGAGTTAGGAAGTACAAGTTCTAGTTGGAGTTGAACTAGTATTACGTGTGAGTTTAGGATTCATGTTTAGGTGGTGGCTGCGCCTATATAAGCAGCACTCATGGTTGATTGTAATAGTACCCAGGAACAAGAGAAACCAAGAAATAAAGAGAAAAATTAGAGGGCACGACACGTGCCCCTGGCAACAAGTTTTTTGTGTCGTGTGTTCGTCTAGTTCGTATGTGATCGATCCGTGGGCGAAACCCAACACTGTCGAGTAGAACCATGTGGGCGGCCACGTTGACGCCCGCCGGCGCCGAGTGCAGATCATGCCGCACCACGAGGCAGAGCGAGATCCGGTCCGCCCTCGTCGGCCAACGGTACGCATCGCACGTGTATCCAGCAGCAACGGCCGTGCTGCTGTGTGATAACCGGTGGGCGGAGTTCTTGCTGGCCGAGTTTCTTACCCGGAGCAGGAAGACTAGGCAAGCGTCTCTCGCGGGGACGATGTCGAAATCGCCTCCGCCCATGGCGTGTCCTCGCACGGTTTGACCTTGGATTGGCGGAACCGGCAGTCCGGCAGCAAAATATCGGCGCGAGAGTGGACGAATCTTGTCCTTGTTCTAGGTAAGGAAGAGGTTTCCGTCCTAAACGGCGAAGGGTTTTAGCGCCTGGGCTGGACCGCATCCGATTCCGGGTTGGCTTGCAATTGTCAGCCCGCTCTGGAATCCTGCAGGAACCACACGTTTCCAAAGTTGTTTTCTTATTCTATTCGGATGGTGCCTTGGATTGAACATTTATTAGTCTTGTGATTGTTCTGTAAGAGCATCTCCAACTCGCTGATCCAAACAAATACGAATTAGGTTTGTTTTTCGTCCATTTGTATCGTCAAACGAGCAGGCTCCGATCCATGTCCGGTCTTTCCTGGCCATGACACTCAGCGGAGCAACCCATTTGGTATGTCATGTTCGTTTTTAATTCACTTTTGTTTATTGTATATTTTGATCAAAATAAATCTGCAAATATTTCTAGCCAATGCAATTTTTTATAGTAACAAAATAATATATGCCATGTCTGCATTCATCATTATACCCAAAAGGATCGCACGAGGACCCATATGCCTCGACTATAGTTCATGGACAACACATAATTGAGATGATCTCAATCATCTCGTTTGATTAACCATTTTTGCTTCTTCTCATATCAAGCTCTTTTTTTAGAGGGGGGGGGGGTTCAAGGTGCTCAAGTTGGACGTCATGATCCAGGCCACCTCAGCAAGCATCGCGTGCTCCACTTCCTTGGCCCTAGACCAGGCATTGATCTAATCGATCTCGAGATTCTTCTTTTGTATGTCGAAATAGTTCTTTGTGTTCTCCTCTCTCTTCTAGCGCTTCCTTCTCTTCTTTCTTCTCGCTTGCCTTGTCCTTTTGGGATATGAACCCCTTCAAGGCTTTTTGCAAGGAATACATGCAAAACAGTAATACATGCTTCCTTCTAGCCCAAAAAACAGTAAGTCTACACTTACGGAATGGTTTTAGGCCATGTACAATGGTTGATAAGACTGTCTTATCTTAAATCTGCCACATAATCTAGATATGTAAATAAAATATCATTAAAAATGGTTTTTTTTGTCTTATCTTTCATAACCAGACATCCCTAAATTTATGGTGAGATAAATTATGCTAAGATCATCTCTTAACTAAGAGAAGATAAGACTCTCTTTTTTCGTTTCTCTCTCATCTACCTTACTAATTATCCTACGTGTCAACGTTATGATATAACCATTATACATGCCCTTACGGATCAAGATTACAGATGCTGTCGTGGCTTCACTCAAGTAGATGGTGCCTTGGACTCAATAGTAGTCGTGCCCTTGTTCTGTGAAAGCCGGACTGTTCATGCGCATCAAGAACTTTAACCAATGCGAGCTGTCTCTTTTTAGGAGAAGCATGAGTTCAGCATTTCTGTTGGTATCATTTTCGGACTGTCCGTCGAATCCATTTTGCGGAAAGCAGGTCATATAGTACTTCTGGACTAAGGGCCTGTTCGGATCCCCTCCCATCCGCTCCGGAATTTCCGACTTCAAGGAGCGCGTGGAGCTCGATTTTGGTGACTCCGAACAATTGGCCTGCAGCTCCGTCCGCTCCGGGAGCGGGGATGAAGAGCGGAGAGGATCCGAACAGGTCCTAAAGCAGAGCGTACGGGAGGATCAAAACCTTTAGTTGAGCTCTTAAAAAAAACCTTTAGTTGATATCTGCTAGTTATTCAATCTTTAATTTCTGTTTTAGACCTCGAACTGCTCTAGTGTTTCGCGGCTTTTGTAAGATACAGTACGGTTCAGTTTGTTTACTCAGAGCAGACAGCATTGCAAGGGCTTTGTGTACTGTGTGCACCGTAGAAACGCTCCTGAAAACATGTTTTGCTTCTTCTTCTATTCGGATGGTGCCTTGGACTCAATAGTAGTCGTGTCCTTGTTCTGTGAAACCTTAGAAAGCCGGACTGTTCATGCGCATCAAGAACTTTAACCATGGCGAGCCGTCTTTTTAGGAGAACCATGAGTTCAGCATTCCTGTTGCTATCATTTTCGGATTGTCCGTCGAACCCATGTTGCAGAAAGCAGGTCATATAGTACTTCTGGACTAAAGCAGAGCGTACGGAGGATCAAAACCTTATATATATATATATCTGCCAGTTCTTCAATCTTTAATTCCTGGTTGAGACCATGAACTACTCTAGTGTATCGCGGCTTTTGTAAGATAAGATACAGTACTGTTCAGTTTGTTTACTCAGAGCAGACGTACAGTACTGCTGAAGTTCATTTTGCCATGACCGTGCACCATCTAATCCGTGAAGTTCATGTCAGCTAGCCGAGATCGGTTAAGTGTCAGTGCACATGATCCGTCGATGTAAACCAAGCACCAACAGGTCGGCCCCGGGGCGGCAATTCGATCTCAACTGTCTCTTCTCGCCTCGTTTCATTTTCCGGACCAGGATGCAAACGCTGCAACAGCACGCTAGTGTGAAAGCTGATGCTTTCTGCTGGGTTTTCGTGGTAGCCGGTGGCCAGCCACTAACCCTGAAATGTGAACCACATAGCGCCAGCAAGGTACTGCCGGGATGGTGATAGGCAGATCACACCAAGAATCAGAGACCACGTATCGAAAGGGGAAAAATGACGATGGTGACGGAGAATAGGCATCAGCTCGTGTCGCCGCACATGGATGCCACTGGAGCGCCGGTGCCCGACCAATTAGCATTTTCCTTAATGCGAAGGTTTTCCTTGAACTACATATACAAAATATATATGTCATTTTTAATTTAATGAGTTTTTTTTGTTATCAGAGCAATAATTTTAAACGTATAACGATGCTAACATAAAATGCATACACATTGTATCATTTTAAATCCGCAAAGCACAAAATTCGTGACTACAATGACACATAGAGAGACCACAAGATGACCTTCACGATATAACATTTTAATTATACAAATTTTAATATATTCAATTCAATAAACTAATTATATAAAATATTAATATTATTTTGAAAACCTTTAAATGAATCATTGAAATGACTATACCATTGATATGACTGAAACAATTTTATAGAACTTTCAAAATCGCAAACACGTACATACTGCTCACTATATAGACGGACACTTGATATAATCTCTAACTCTGCATTGCCGGATACTTACCGATCTAATCTAAAAATAATAAAAAAACTCAGACAACCCGCTCTCCCTTAGCTTTCAATCTGACTACCCTAAAAAAAATACATGTGCGATTATAGAATTTTAGGTTAGTAGTCAGTTGAATTTTTTTATTAATCGTGTAAAACAAATAGTATCAAAAAATAGTAATAGATTTAAATAGTTATATAATTCCACGTTCAAAGCAGTGCAATCAGTTAAAATCCATAAAACACAAAATAAAATCCGTAAACAAATGTTCCATGGGAAAAAAAGAATTGGACACGCCCCACTCCACTGCGAGTCAACTCTCAATCTGTCTCATCCTATCACCTACCTTCCACCCCACCGCCCCCGACCTGCCCCCTCCCCCCCCCCCCCCCCTGCGTTCGCCTGGCGCCAAGCTCACCGCCGAGCTCCCCATTCTCCACCCATTTGAATAGAGATCCCTCGTCAGGTCGCCATTCCCCTTCGCCTCCTCTGCCGGTGTAAGGAGCTGAGGACCTGTACGCCCCTACTCTTCTCCGCCCCCTCGTCGAATCAGTTCGTTAAAGAGCCCGATGAGGCACTCGAGATCGGCATGCTTGAGGGCCTCGATTCCGCCGCTCTGGCCTCCTCGCTGCGCCTGACGCTCCTTGAGAGGCCATTTCACTCTCCCCACAGCTCTCAATTCTCCTCAAACCTACCTTCCTCACTTGCCCCTTCCACTCTCCCCACTACTCCACATTCCAAGCTGACCGGAGCTCTGTATCTACCTCATTTGGCTGTCCTCCCCTTCGTCCCCACAGTCGGTCAGGAGGGCTCGTACTTCCCCACTTCTCAGCCCCTCTCATCGACTGGGTCGCCGCCCTGCCCAATG
Source organism: Puccinellia tenuiflora (assembly GCA_012064385.1). NCBI lineage: Eukaryota > Viridiplantae > Streptophyta > Magnoliopsida > Poales > Poaceae > Puccinellia > Puccinellia tenuiflora. The sequence goes on along the minus strand of QRDG01002339.1, from coordinate 463,257 downwards.
ATGCGCTCGAGCTCTGCATGCTCACAGGCCGACCCAGCGCTAGGCGTCGTCCAAGGCGGACGCAGATGCGCGGGACTCGGCTCCACTAGATCGGCGGCCACAACCATCGCGCGTCGGAGGGCTCCACAACACCGGCCAGAAAACATAAAAGGTCAAATCCTTTCTCTTTTTTTATTGGGTAGGAACAAGCCAGGACGCCATTCACATTCGTCTATTCGGGTTGTCGTTCCGTATGGACCAGAGTAATCTTTCCGAGATATGAGGATGGACTTAGTTGGTTATAGTGATCTGGTTCTTTTTCTCTAACTACAAATGTTCAATTTTTTCCTTGATTTATCATCTGGGTGGAATAGTCGGAGCAATATAAATAAGCTTCATGCATTGCAATCACAACTGCATATGTAGCTTAACTCAACTGACAGTGTAATATCTCTTCCTATAAGAAGCAGCAATGACATCTGATGTACAAGCAATAAGGTGGAAATCAGATTAGTAATAACTACACAATTGGACATGAATTGTCTTTCTTATGTAGTGGTGCCACTAATTTACTGAGAGTAGTCGTTGTGCCACTGAAATCTACAATTTTGTACTATATAATTGACTCGTCAAGAATGAAACTGGACTCCACGATTTCAGTGATGTTTACGAATAAGAAATTAAAGTAATCATGTTCATCAATCTTATATTTATACATAAGCGCACTACCCATTTATGATGGTTTGCTATTGTAGGTTAACATGATATGACATTGTCAGTCTGGCTGGTAATATGATGTGCTAATAAGCATGATCTATAATTGGTTGAGGTTTTTTGGTGTATAACCGAGTAATTGTAGTAGTGCTCTATCACATTCATCTGATGGTTAATGTTACCTTTCTTCGTATCTGAATGCTCTGGTCCATAGTGATTATATATAATTCTTCCAGGACCTTGAGACATAGTGATTATATATAATTTTTTTGTTATAGAAGGCTTCAACAATTACTCCTTTTGCTTTAGCAACCTTTTGGTTCAATTTGATTCTTTCAGTTTTGGTTGTATGCATTGCTGAATCTGTTATTGTTTTTTAATAATGCCTTTGGATTGAAGTATTCCCCTTTGTTTTCAGTGCACTCCTCTAGGCTAATGATGAAGCAGATTATATAATCAAGAGCTGATATCTTTGGGCGTTCTGCGTCACGGCATTGTGGTATAATGATTTCTTGAAACTGAATTTGCTTGTCTGAAGAGGGTTGCAGTTTATAGGACAATGTGGCTAGTGTTTAATTTTATGGGCTTACAATACACTATTCTCTTGTGAACGTTCCAGTCCAGGACTTGGTTAGAAATGATGATAAGGTTGAAGGCAAAGCAAAACAATATGCAAGTGCTCTGATGTCTGTATATTAAGGAGTTTCCAAATAGCAGTAACAGATTTTTACTAAAATTTTCAGCCCAAATACCTGAACAAGCATCATCATAACATGATGCACTGTTGTTTTTATAATTGAACATGATACAGAGATTATAAATTATGGTTTTGCAAATCTAAGCAATCTGCTCTACCTTCTTATTTCTGTCTCCTGTATTGTTTGGCTTTTCTTTTCACCTATCAGAGGCCTCAGTTGGTGAAGGGAAATATGCAACTTTTAGATCAGCAGCGTAGCCAGGCAATTGAAGCCCACGCAGCATCTTTTACAACAATTAAGGTACTGTCAATTTTTTTTTTGTGCTTGTTATAATTATCGTTTCTCTTCTAGCATTTACCAAGTGTGCTCAACTTTCTTTGTCCAGGTCCTGGCAATGAGAATCCTTCAACTCTCATCTGTTTTGCCACCAAGGCAACTAATGCTGGAGAGATTACTTCTAAGTTACATGTTATTGAACTGGGTGCCCAGCCAGGTTTGCACTTAAAACCTCCATTTAAATAGGAAAATTCTCTTTTTTTTTAGTAGAGCACAATTGATACAAACAAAACAACCATCTTGTAAATGCGGCAGTACACATTTTTAAGTAGCGCACAATTGATACAAACAACCATTTTTTAATCGTTGAATAGATCACTGATTCACTACTAAAAAGCTATAAAGTAACTTGAACCAAATCTTACTGCTTTGGAAGATTATTATCAGTATGAGGAAGAGTAACTGGAGCTTACGGCAACGCACCTGACGCCGCAGGGCAATGCCGCGAGGGCGCCGCCCAGGAAACCCTCGTGGTGCTTGCTGGCAAGGGCGTCGGCCAGGACGGAGATCAAGTGCTGCCTGGCGGCGAGCGCGCCGTCGAGTCCAGGATGGAGATCACGTGCTGCCGGGCGCGCGCCGTCGAGGAAACCCTTGTGGTGCTTGCTGGCGAGGGCGCCGTCCAGGACGGAGATCAAGTGCTGCCTAGCGACGAGCGCGTCATCGACGAAGGTGATGTGTGGTGGCGCCGTCCAGGTCTGTGTCGCCGTGGAAGACGTGCGGCGAGGGAGCCGAGCGATGTGATCAGTTTCTTTTTTCGCGTGGGTGACTTGATTGCAGGGGTTAACGCGGGCCGTGCGGTTTCAAAATTTCCTTTCCGGTGGAGGTGGAGTACTATTCAATCATTGTAAATCACTATGTGCACACGGAAACCTGATTGGTGGGGTCAAGGCAGCGATAGTTAAGGTGTTTGGTGGTGGTAAGGCATCGGTGGTATTGTTTCGGGGTGTTGTTGTTGGGGTGAGTTTAGCGGAAGTCGTGTTGGCTCGTTTAATAGTAGTATAGAATATTGATTGGGCCGTAGGATTAAGTGGACGTACGGAGCACCCTTTTCTGCTTACGATATTTTCAGAGCGTGTTTAACTTCAGGACGAAGGCACGATCTGCTTCATCAGGACGAAGCGTGTGAAGGTGTCTCGGAAACACGTTTTCTGTCGACTGTCGACCGGCCAGCTCGTGATAGACGACCTGAAACTTCTGATTTTTTTTCTAGGAATTTTTACTATATAAGGCCCCGCTTGGTTCACTGTTTTTCTCTCCCCCGCAAGAAAACAACGGATCCTAACATTAAAGTACGGACATTTCAGGTCCATAGATTTTTCCGGCCAATTCCCCTCCGAATACGGCAATCCAAACGGGACCTAAAGGTTAACTTAAATGTGGTGCTGAAAGTTTGAGTGTGTTTAATTTATTTATGATCGAAGTAGTCAACCTTTTGGTTTCAAATTGAAATACTTCTATTTAAAGTAAGTGGTTGTTGGTAATTTGTCGGGAACGCAGTGGACGTTGCTGATACAACAACCATGACGTTTGAGAAAAGGTGGGCGTTTCTATAACTTACACCAGCGACCCCCTACCAAAGTAGAAGTCCGGGTGAAGCTATTTCAAGCATAAGTAGATATGAATATGATATGATACATCTTAGAGATAGGATCCCTGAAAAGCCACGTAAGGACGAGCTAAGATTGGAAAAGGAGCTAAAGCTGGCAATTGAATAAGAGCACTCACTGTTTTTTAATAGAGAAGAGCTAAAACTTTGATGGAGAAAGCTATATCCCCACCTTTCGCTTCTGCAAGTACGCTATAAGTCTGACATCAGAAACTAAAAGAAACTCTAAACTAAACAAACGAGATGAAGTGCTCTCCTATGATTGTTGAAAATTAGCTGATTTTGTTATGTGGTTTTCACGAAAAAAATTTAAAGACTTTCTTCTATGGCGTGGTCAAACTTTCTAGGCTTGGCTATCACATATCCATAATTCCATATCATTATAAGTTGCTAGGTTCGATATTTAAGAAATCACATATCTAGATTTATCTCTACATATTTTTGATGATATATACTTCTGTTTTGTTTTGTAACGTAAAATGATATAGTGCGTGGTTAAAAGTTACTTTCCATAACCTATATACGGTTTTGGGCAAAACGTTTTCACCAATCTATTAATTAAGAAGACTAGTTAATTTACGGAAAACCGGCCAAATATCCAAAAATGTCTTAAATAACAAAAAAAAAACATTGACCTCATCAAGTCATCAGCAATGTGTTCCCGTTGAAATGGTCACCGTGACAATAACTGAATAATTCTCAATCGACTAAGAATTAAGTTAATTCTCAATCAAGTGACCTCATTGATTCTCAGTTTTAATCCATATCGCAAATCATGACTAACACGAAACACGAAATAAATCTCACCTTATCGAGTTTTTCTCTCAATTGTAACCCCAATTACAACTGAAAAAAATCTGAATTTTTAAACTTGTAACTCATAGGTACACGAATCATGATGCAAATCTAACGGCGTATAACTCGATTGGAAGCTAACTTTTTATCACCAGAAGCCATCAAGAATCCGTGGTTTTCCTTTACACCTAAAGTTCTTGAGGAGAAAACGTACTCCTCGACCACAAGATATTTACCGAATGATCAAAAAAGAATACTTGTACGTGTTGCCTTAGATCGGAGCATGCGTCCATATCCATTCACCGGGTGAATCGTGACGAAAGCAGCTCGATGGCGATCGTTCCATGTCGGCACGTCGTTCCCGGCCACCATCCAACCATCCATCCCTTTCGTATCAGTACAGCAAATGAATCGCACTACTATGCCGGGAAAACGAGGTTTGAGAAAGTAGGCGATCAACGTTTCTCCATCGATCATGGACAAAGCCAACAAAATCTTTGAAACGCAAGGATAGGGATGTGCGTTCTCAAATGAAAGCCTACGCGTGATCGCATAGTTAACGAGGAAACACATTTTTTCATTAAATAAAACGAGGAAACACATTTCGACGGATGAGGGAAAAAAGAAGGCTCCGTTGCATCGTCATGTCGCTAGTTTTGATGACTAGTAAGTTTGCACGTGCACGTACAAAATTCTATTTATTTTCAATATTCTATTTTTTTAGTAGAGCACAATTGATACAAACAAAACAACCATCTTGTAAATGCGGCAGTACACATTTTTAAGTAGCACACAATTGATACAAACAACCATTTTTTAATCGTTGAATAGATCACTGATTCACTACTAAAAAGCTATAAAGTAACTTGAACCAAATCTTATTGTTTTGGAATATTATTATCAGTATGAGGAAAAGTAACTGGAGCTTACGGCCACGCACCTGACGCCGCAGGGCAATGCCGCGAGGGCGCCGCCAGGAAACCCTCATGGTGCTTGCTGGCAAGGGCGTCGGCCAGGACGGAGATCAAGTGCTGCCTGGCGGCGAGCGCGCCGTCGAGTCCAGGACGGAGATCACGTGCTGCCGGGCGCGCGCCATCCAGGAAACCCTTGTGGTGCTTGCTGGCGAGGGCGCAGTCCAGGATGGAGATCAAGTGCTGCCTAGCGACGAGCGCGTCATCGACGAAGGTGATGTGTGCTGGCGCCGTCCAGGTCTGTGTCGCCGTGGAAGACGTGCGGCGAGGGAGCCAGGCGATGCGATCAGTTTCTTTTTTCGCGTGGGTGACTTGATTGCAGGGGTTAACGCGGGTCGTGCGGTTTCAAAATTTCCTTTCCGGTGGAGGTGGAGTACGATTCAGTCATTGTAAATCGCTATGTGCACACGGAAACCTGATTGGTGGGGCCAAGGCAGCGATAGTTAAGGTGTTTGGTGGTGGTAAGGCATCGGTGGTATTGTTTCGGGGTGTTGTTGTTGGGGTGAGTTTAGCGGAAGTCGTGTTGGCTCGTTTAATAGTAGTATAGATATAGAATATTGATTGGGTCGTAGGATTAAGTGGACGTACGGAGCACCCTTTTCTGCTTACGATATTTTCGGAGCGTGTTTAACTTCAGGACGAAGGCAGATCTGCTTCATCTGGACGAAGCGTGTGAAGGTGTCTAGGAAACACGTTTTCTGTCGACTGTCGACCGGCCAGCTCGTGATAGAAGACCTGAAACTTCTGATTTTTTTTCTAGGAATTTTTACTATATAAGGCCCCGCTTGGTTCACTGTTTTTCTCTCCCCCGCAAGAAAACGACGGATCCTATCATTAAATTACGGACATTTCAGGTCCGTAGATTTTTTCCGGCCAATTCCCCTCCGAATACGGCAATCCAAACGGGACCTAAAGGTTAACTTAAATGTGGTGCTGAAAGTTTGAGTGTGTTTAATTTATTTATGATCGAAGTAGTCAACCTTTTGGTTTCAAATTGAAATACTTCTATTTAAAGTGGTTTTTGGAAATTTGTCGGGAACGCAGTGGACGTTGCTGATACAACAACCATGACGTTTGAGAGAAGGTGGGCGTTTCTATAACTTACACCAGCGACCCCCTACCAAAGTAGAAGTCCGGGTGAAGCTATTTCAAGCATAAGTAGATATGAATATGATATGATACATCTTAGAGATAGGATCCCTGAAAAGCCACGTAAGGACGAGCTAAGATTGGAAAAGGAGCTAAAGCTGGCAATTGAATAAGAGCACTCACTGTTTTTTAATAGAGAAGAGCTAAAACTTTGATGGAGAAAGCTATATCCCCACCTTTCGCTTCTGCAAGTACGCTATAAGTCTGACATCAGAAACTAAAAGAAACTCTAAACTAAACAAACGAGATGAAGTGCTCTCCTATGATTGTTGAAAATTAGCTGATTTTGTTATGTTGTTTTCACGAAAAAAATTTAAAGACTTTCTTCTATGGCGTGGTCAAACTTTCTAGGCTTGGCTATCACATATCCATAATTCCATATCATTATAAGTTGCTAGGTTCGATATTTAAGAAATCACATATCTAGATTTATGTCTACATATTTTTGATGATATATACTTCTGTTTTGTTTTGTAACGTAAAATGATATAGTGCGTGGTTAAAAGTTACTTTCCATAACCTATATACAGTTTTGGGAAAAACGTTTTCACCAATCTATTAATTAAGAAGACTAGTTAATTTACGGAAAACCGGCCAAATGTCCAAAAATGTCTTAAATAACAAAAGGTTGAAGTAAATAACAAAAGGTTGAAGTAAATAACATTGACCTCATCAAGTCATCAGCAATGTGTTCCCGTTGAAATGGTCACCGTGACAATAACTGAATAATTCTCAATCGACTAAGAATTAAATTAATTCTCAATCAAGTGACCTCATTGATTCTCAGTTTTAATCCATATCGCAAATCATGACTAACACGAAACACGAAATAAATCTCACCTTATCGAGTTTTTCTCTCAATTGTAACCCCAATTACAACTGAAAAAATCTGAATTTTTAAACTTGTAACTCATAGGTACAAGAATCATGATGCAAATCTAACGGTGTATAACTCGATTGGAAGCTAACTTTTTATCACCAGAAGCCATCAAGAATCCGTGGTTTTCCTTTACCTAAAGTTCTTGAGGAGAAAACGTGATAGTTTGGGAGAGAAATAACTTGTATATATTTAATCAAGAGTACAATGTTTATAACGGAAAGAGGAGGAGGGGTCGGCCGGCCTAGGGTTTGCCTAAACCGACTTAGGACTAGAGTCCTATTACAACACGAATACCAACTCTAATACCCCCCCGCAGTGTCAACATCGGGCGCCACAATGTTGAGACTGGAGCGTATGTCGATGAAGGACGTAGGATGAAGTCCTTTGGTAAAAATATCTGCAAATTGTGCACTCGTAGGAACATGTAGAACACGAACTTCTCCAAGAGCAACTTTTTCCCGAACGAAGTGAATGTCGATCTCGATGTGCTTGGTACGACGATGCTGCACTGGATTGGAGGCCATATAGACAGCTGATATGTTGGCGCAGTAGACAATAGTGACGTGCTGGACGAGACGCTGTAGTTCCACATGTAGTTGGCGTATCCAAACTGCTTCAGCAACAGCATGCGCAACCGCCCTGTATTCCACTTCAGCCGAAGATCGGGATACCGTAACCTGCCTTTTCGATGACCAAGAAACAAGATTGTCACCCAAATAAACAAAAAAGCCGGATGTGGATCGTCGAGTGTCTGGACATCCTGCCCAGTCTGCATCAGAATAAACTGTCAAGTTTGTTGGAGAGGATGAGTTAAGTAATAGGCCATGATCAAGAGTTCCTTTTAAGTAGCGAAGAATCTTTTTGACATGAGCAAGATGGGGTAGACGAGGATCATGCATATAGAGACATGCTTGTTGAACAGAATAAGAGATGTCGGGTCTGGTGAGTGTAGCATATTGTAAAGCACCAGTAAGACTACGATATAAGGTTGGATCGGGAACAGGATCACCGTCAGCCGAAAGTTTGGTGCCAACATCAGCCGGTGTACAACAGGGTTGACAGTCAATCATGCCAGCTCAGTTTAAAAGATCAATAATATATTGTCGTTGGGAAAGAAAAAGAGTAGAAGATGTTCTAGTGGCAGTGACACCGAGAAAATGATGAAGGGATCCTAAATCAGTCATTGAAAATTCTTTATTGAGAAGAGTGATGATATGTTTAAGAAAAGAATCAGAAGAAGCTGTAAGAACAATGTCGTCTACATATAAAAGAAGATATGCTATGTGAGAGGTAGATTGAAAAATAAAAAGAGATGTATCAGATTTGGAAGGGATAAAACCAATGTTTTGAATGAATGTAGCAAATCGTTGAAACCAGGCACGGGGAGCTTGTTTGAGACCATAGAGAGATTTCTTTAAAAGGCAGACAAGATTTGGGTTAGAGGGATCTTCAAATCCAGATGGTTGTTGGCAATATACAGTTTCATTTAGAGTACCATGAAGAAAAGCATTTTTGGCATCTAGTTGGTGAATAGGCCAGGAAGAAGAGACTGCAAGACCGAGGATGATTCGAATAGTGCTTGGCTTAACAACAGGAGAGAAAGTTTCATCAAAATCAATTCCTTGTTGTTGAGAAAAACCTCTACAAACCCAACGAGCCTTGTATCGAGCTAAAGACCCATCGGAGTTATACTTATGACGAAACACCCATTTCCCCGAGACAATATTGGCGCCGGATGGTTTGGGAACAAGTGTCCATGTATTATTTTGTATAAGAGCATCGAACTCAGCTCGCATGGCAGAGTGCCATAAAGGATCAAGAAGGGCACGTTTGTAGGAGCTTGGGATAGGTGAGATCGATGGAGTAGCTGAAAGATTGAGAATACGTCGGGGAATATGGAAACCCTTTTTGCCGCGAGTACACATGACATGATCATTGGTAGGAATAGGTATAGGAACGACATGAGAGGGAATTGAATTAATTGTTGAAGAAGTAGGTTGACTAGTAGGTGTGTTTGATGCAGAAGAGACGGAGCTAGAGGACGTGCTTACGAGAGAGTCTGCCGCAGCAGGGGAAGGAGACGCGGCAGGCTGCCGCGGGCTCTCAGCAGGCTGCCGCGGGCTATCGGCAGGCTGTTGCGGGCACAAGGCAGGAGGGGGTGCTGCCGCGGCATAGGGCTCGGCTGCCACGGCGGGGGTATTGGTGGGCACTAAAAAATGACGCAATATAGGGGCAGGAATTGGGGAAATAGGGGTAGGAATCGGTGGTGACTGAACGGTTGAAAAGGGGAAAGTGTGTTCATCAAAGATGACATGACGAGATATAAGAACACGACCGGAGGAAGGATCAAAACATCGTGAACCTTTGTGATCATCGGATAGTCCTAAGTAGATACAGGGCAAAGATCTTGGAGCTAGTTTATGGGCGGCGGTAGAAGATGTGTTAGGAAAACATAGACAGCCAAAAACACGCAAATCGGAATAATCGGGGTGAGATAGAAAAAGGGATTGAAAGGGAGAATAAAGAGGGAATGTTTTGGTTGGTCGGATGTTGAGAAGATAGGTGGCGGTCCGTAGAGCCTCAGCCCAAAAACATGGTGGAAGAGATGCTTGAATTAGTAAGGTGCGTAAGATGTTGTTGATAGAACGAAGGGAGCATTCAGCCTTGCCGTTTTGAGGAGATGTGTATGGGCACAAAAAACAAAAAAGAATGCCTTGGGAGAGAAAGAAATTTCGATTTTGGTTGTTATCAAATTCTTTTCCATCGTCACATTGTATGAAACGGATTGGGAGACCAAAGTGAGTTAGAACATATTGCCGAAAATTAATAAAAAGTTTGTGAACGTCAGATTTAGCACGAAGGGGGAAGGTCCAAACATAGTGAGAGTAATCATCCAAAATAACGAGATAATATTTGAAACCCGAAACACTTGGTGTTGGAGAGGTCCATAAATCATAATGTAATAACTCAAACAGAAAATTACTATAGGTAGTTGATGTGCCAAAAGGTAATCTAACATGTTTGCCGCATTGACAGGCATTACAAATAGAGGGATCATGAGAAGAACTAGAACTAGGGATGCTAAACTCTTGCAGCAAGGATGACACGGTATTTTTATTGAGGTGACCGAAATGACGATGCCATAGGTCGATGGAGGCAATCATGGCTTGAGGTGTGCAGGTGGGTGCGCCATTGAGAGGATAGAGGTCGCCCGAACTATTGTAACGAGCGAGGACCGCCGCCGTTTTCAGATCCTTCACAGATAAACCAAAGGGATCAAATTCTATAGAGACATTATTATCAATAGTGAATTTGCGAACAGATATTAGATTTTTAATTAATGAGGGAGCAACTAGAATATTTCGAAGGATAAAATTTGTACTGAAGAGCTGGAGTAGCGTTGTACATGTGGGGCAGCGACGTCGGCGAGGCCACATATTGAGGTGGCGCCAGAGGAGCCATGTAGGCAGAGGGTGGCGCCTGCGCGGTGTAGACTTGCTGAGGTGGTCGTCCAAGGAGCCCGGGGGAGCCGATCGCAGGACGGAGACCGGGACTCCAGGTCCCGGTGTAGGCCGGAGGGGCACCGTAGGGAGACGGAGCGAACCAAGGCATGGACCACGCCTGGACAAGGCCAGTCCATGGGTCGTGCGTGGGACGCCATGTCGGAGCTGATGGTGGTGCTGTCAGGGGGGGGCGTAGGTGGAGCAGGAGCAACTGGTCGAGGTTGGGGCGGCCTATACGTGGGATTCTTCCCGCGATAATTCGGACTTGGACGCCATCCAGGTGGGGGCTGCGGGGCAGCGGGAGGTGGGCCGGCGGAGGTAGCCGGAGGTGGAGGCCGAGCCGCCGTGTGAAACACCTGAGCTTGAGGGGGGCGCGAGGCTTTGCGAGCTTGGGTCGTGGCCTCCAGTTGGAGTAGAGACCGGACTTCAGCAAAGGTGGGGCGCGGGCGCATCATCGGAATAAAGGCCACCTGCTTGTTGAATTGCTCGCCGAGGCTGACGAGGAGAGCATTGATGAGCGTGCGGTCTTCAATAGGGTCGCCGAGCTCACGTAATTCGTCGCCGATAGCCTTGACCTTCTGGCATAGAACGGTGACGGAGGCGTCCCCTTGAGTGATGGTGCGGAGCTCGGTATGCAGGGAGTTGATGCGGGGGTCGCTGTTATCCTGGAAAAGCTGCTGAAGAGAGGCCCAGAGGTGCACGGCGGTGGCGCCGTCGTTGGAGACGAGATTGAAAAGCTCGGTGGAGATGTGGGTGTAGATCCATTGTATAATTGCTAGATCATCTTGGACCCAAAGAGGATCGGCAGGACGAGGCACCGAGGTCGGATCGACGTGATCACGAAGACCACATCGGCCGAGATGAACGTGAAACAAGTGGCGCCAATGGTAGTAGTTGTGGAGTGCAAGATCTAGGGTAATTGGTATGATCGGAGAAACATCGGATATTGTATCGGCTAAAGAAATTGGGGCTAGTTGGAGAGGGTGTTGGTGGGTAATTATTGTAGAGATAGAAGAGGTGGAGGAGGAGGGTGGCGTGTCGGCGGCGCGAGCTTCCGCCGCGGTCCAGAGAGGACTTTTCGGCGGCGGCGGTGGAGTTGGCGGAGCCATCTAGGTGCGGAAAACCTAGGCGTCTGATACCATGATAGTTTGGGAGAGAAATAACTTGTATATATTTAATCAAGAGTACAATGTTTATATAGGAAAGAGGAGGAGGGGTCGGCCGGCCTAGGATTTGCCTAAACCGACTTAGGACTGGAGTCCTATTACAACACGAATACCAACTCTAATAAAACGTACTCCTCGACCACAAGATATTTACCGAATGATCAAAAAAGAATACTTGTACACGTGTTGCCTTAGAGCGGAGCATGCGTCCATATCCATTCACCGGGTGAATCGTGACGAAAGCAGGTCGATGGTGATCGTTCCATGTCGGCACGTCGTTCCCGGCCACCATCCATCCATCCATCCCTTTCGTATCAGTACAGCAAATGAAAGCCTACGAGTGATGGGAAATAGCCATCTGAACATGGGGCATATGCCCCGTTTTCAAAAAACACATTTCCACATGCTAAAATAATTTGAAAAAAAATTCCGGGCATACACATCCACATAATATGACGGCGCAAAAAGTTTCGTCAATAAATGATTATTATTTTGGTCAATGTGAAAAAGACAAAAGAATGTCTCAAACAAATTTTTTTTCCAGCACAAAAATTTGTCTTTTTTGCGCCGTCAAAATAAAAGTTTTTTTTCCACAAAACTTTATGCCACACATATATTTCGGTGAGATGTACACATAAAATTTTATTTCGGATTTTTACACAATTTAAAACGTGTTTAAAATATATTTTTTTCAAAAACGGGGCAGATGCTCCTGAGTTCAGATAGTCCACTCTCTACGAGTGATCGCATAGTTAACGAGGAAAAACATTTCGTCCGATGAGGGGAAAAAGAAGGCTCCGTTGCGTCGTCATGTCGCTAGTTTTGATGATTCATCGTTTTGCACTCATATGCGCCGCGGCCGCGGTGCTTCTTCTCTGGCCACTCGGAGTGCGTCATGTCGCAAGCGGTGGAGCTGGGAAAATGGTGCCGTATGTGCACAAAGTAGTGGTGGATACGCACTCGTGTAGTCGTGTCAAGGAGAGAACGTCAGAGGGCAGAGGCTGTGGCTCTAAACTCTATAGTGATGATAAGTCGCAAAAAAAAAAAAAAACTACAGTGATGATACGGTCCATCTGTAGACCGTTGTCTTCCTACGCACGGTACCAAAATCCCTGCACACAACCAATATACAAGCAACTTTGCATACAAGTAAGTATAATAATCAAAGACAGTGCTACGTATTGAAGTCGGCAAGTCTAAAAACATCTCCATCGGCATCCCCGAAACACCCCTGAATGGTCCAATAGGGGATATATACCGAATCAACTTTCGGGAGCCGGTTCAGGGCGTCGGACAACATACATACATGCCCTCCAGCAGGCGGGCCCGACGTGTCATAGACACAGAGAGTCTGGTAGCCGTGATTAATGGCGAATCAGAGGAGCCGGTCCATGATTAACGACGACCACTTCGATGCATGCTTCTAGTGCTTCACGCGCAAGCGTACACGCCATCGACGCGTACGACGACCTATTCCGGTCGTGGCGGTTCAATGCCAAATTGCCAGGGCACAGAGTGAGTGGTGGGAGGCGACCTACCACATGGTGGACAACACCATCGATACTGCCCACCAGAATGCCGCAACAGGGAGCATCGTTCCCTTTCGCATGCTACAACCGCGGCGGCGTGGAGGTGGCAGCGGCAGAGACATCGTCTACCGCAAGGTGAAGGAGGACTCACGCTCGCCACCACGTCGAGAAGGCGAAGGCGCCATCGTCATTCGTGATGTCCAGTTGGAGTCGCTCCCCACTGCGCGTCCACCTCTCCCTCCACCGAAATAATAAGAAGGAGGTGAAGGAGGAGTGGCGGTTGTCGTGGGGTTGTCACGGCAAGTCCTTCCTCATTAAAGGTGAGTTCTGGGTCCATTGATGATCGAAGTACGTAGGAGTTGTTAATCTCGCTAAGGGACAAGGATTTACCCAGGTTCGGCTCCTCTTGATCGAGGTAAAGACCTACTTCCTGCTTCTCTTTATTGCTTGGACTAGTTCTCGATTAAAGGGTTTCGACTCCTATCTGGAGAGTCGGCGACTACGGATTTCTCGATTCCTTGATTGTTTATCGATCTAAGGTCCAAAACCCCGCTTATAAAGGTGGTCGGGTCCCTGGATTTACAACTTTACACCGAGCCACAATTGGACACGGAGTCCTACTCTAGATCTTGGCCTTCCAAGTTAGAACTCCGGGTTGTACTTGGACTCCTTCCTGGCGGGTCCCTTCTTTGTCATGGGCTTTGGTCGACTTGTCTCCAGCCCGGCCCATGTGACTTAATGCGTGACTCGGCTTTGGCCTTCTTGGTCTTGGTGGGTCTACTTTCCGGGTCCATGGGCCTACCTATAAAATATCCCCCCATCAGTAGCCCCCGAATTTATCTTGGGCGCAGCTTTGGCGGCTTCCTCCGACTCCTTGGTTCAACTCCTTGGTTCGATTTTCACAAATTTGAGTCGTCAGCTCAGAAGTCGCTTGCTGCTAGCCCCGAGATGAATTCCTGCATAAAAATATAAAACACACATAAAATGAGTCGATCCTCACCCCTTGTTCAAGTCCACCACTCTTGCCTTTTCATTTGCTGGTCGAGTCTGTTATGGCTCTTACGAACAAGTTCTGAGGAACTTGACTCCTTTCAATTATCACTGTCATAGGACTCGCCTTTTTGAGACAAGCCGGCTCCTTTCACTTCTGTGACTTTTCTTACTCTTATCATTTCCTGTTTGACTCTTAATCACTGGACCGTTATCCACAGTTTGACCGTGGACCGTTACTGTAACTGTCTAGGGTTTGTCCCTCCTTATAAATCACGAAGGGTAGGGTCCAGAGCCCTCACTTGTCCCTCTCGCCTCGAAATTTCTCTTTCTCCTTGCTCCCTTCTTTCCCGCACGCAGCACACCCCGCACGCTCGCCATGGCTCCTAAGCGCGCCAAGACAGCTTCCAAGGGCAAGGCCTCCGCGTCCAGCAGGACGATTGACATCGCTGCCGCGGCCGCCGCCGCCGCTAGAGCTCCATCATCGAAGCGCTCGATCTCCGCCGATTGGGGCGGATCTACTGTTACTGCCGAGCAAATTAAGGGGCATCGGCTTGCTGGCCTTCTTCCCTCCAGTGTCAAGGCTCGAGCTCCTGGGGACGAGGTGGTGCCCTCTCCCGCGAAGGACGAGGTTGTGATTTTCTCAGAGCATCTATTCCGCGGATTCACGCCCCCGGGTAATCTCTTCTTCCGGCAGCTTCTTGCCTTCTACAAGTTGCGCATCCACGATTTGGCTCCCAATTGTGTCTTGACCTTGTCCAATTTTGTCACCCTCTGTGAGGATTACCTCCAAATCGAGCCAAACCTAGATCTCTGGCTCGAACTCTTATACTGCAACCCCCAGCCTGAGACCTCCGGGGGCCCTCTCCTTCAATGCAGCGCTGTTGCTCTTCAGCATCGCCTCCACTCTGTCTTCCCAAAGCCTGTTTTTCCTAACCGTGTCAAGGATTGGGACAAAACTTTCTTCTACTGCAAGGACACTTCTCCTGCAGATGAACCTCGACTCCCTCTGTTCTCTGAGGATCGCCTAGAGGCGACTCCTCTTATGAAGGCTAGATGCTCAAAAGCTGCCCGGCCAAAAGTTGAGTCCTTGATCATCCGAGTTCGAGCTCTTTTGTCTCACAACTTGGAAAACATGGATCTTGTGCGCTGCTGGACAACCTGGAGAATTTAGCCGCTGAGTCCTAGGACCCGGCTTATCTGCCAGTACACCCGCTGCGTGACCGATGACCTCCGTATGACAGATAAATTATCAGATGGTCCTGAGCTGGGCCGGCTTATCAAAAAGCTGACTGGGAAGCCAGTGAAGGACCAAGCGCACTTTGGGCTCTAGCCCTTCTGCTCCACCAACCCAGCTCCTGATGTAAGCATTTTACTTTGATGCATTTTCAACTTGCTTTTCTCTGTCTCATTTACTAACTCATTCTCTCTGACTCTTTTGCAGCAAACTAACTCCTTCTGGAAGCCAGCCTCTGAAGCTGGAACTAGAGCTGAAGTTGAAGCTGAAGTTGAAGTTGAAGTTGAAGCTGAAGCTGAAGCTGAAACTGAGGTTGAGGAGGAGACTCCTGTCACAGAGCAAACTACTGTGGCAGAATATGTTGATGGTGACACTAACGAGGAGTCCTCTCAAGAGGCTCCCGTTGGAGATGATGATGCTGCTGATGAAGATGAGGAGTCCTCACTAGAGGCTCCTGCTGAGGATGACAATGATGAAGGCGAGTCCTCCCCGGAGGCTCCTGTTACTGAGCAGGAACACAGGGCTTCTAGCCCTGCCGCTGCCCAGCCAACCTCATCTGAGGAGTCATCAGTCGCGAAGAGTCACTCCTCCTCTTCCCCAGCCTCCAATAATAATGGGTCTCGAGAGGCTGTCCCCAAGGTACCTCTCTCACGAGTCCTTGGGTCAACCCATTCGATTGCTAAGCCTGAAGAATGTGTGCAGAGTGTCATCGCTGCTAGGAAGAGGAAGTGGCGATCTGATGGGCTTGCTGATGCCCCTGATCCCTTGCCAGTTTCACACCAACGAAAGTCGACTTCTCCTCCCAGCAAAGATGACTCCTACCACTCTGGCATGTCTATGCCATCTTCTGACTCTCAGGCCTCCTTGGACCTTGAGACTAACACTGGGTATGACTTCTCTGCTTACTTGTACTCACATGACTTCTGCATATCTTTTTCATTAGGTTACAGCTGACTTGTGTCTCTGTCTATTTCAGGGCTCGGCCTTATCTGAAGGTCACCAAGCTTCAACATATGGCTGATGTCTCAGCATCTCGTGGGTCCGTCCCTCCGTCGACTTCCCAGACGATGAGCACAAAGACGACTCCTTCGACTCCTGCCTCTGCAGGTGTTGGAATTACTACAGCTCCCACTATTCCCGAGTCCCCTTCAAGGACTCGGGAGGCGACTCCACTGGTGATCCGGTCCTCTCCCAGAACCAAGATTCCTACGGCCATCCCTCATCCTCCTCCGGCTCCTCAGAAGGCGACTCCTGCAGCCCAACTGAACAACGAGCCGGCCAAGTCCTCCATTGACTACAGTCGACTTCGAGTGGCTGATAACTTGTCTTTCTCTGAGGCTTGGGCAAAGGCTGTCGACTTAAATGATCAAGCAGCCAGGCTAAAGGATGATGAACAAATGGCCCTTAGGTCTCTTCAGATGATCCATAACGTAAGCTTTATGACTTCTATCCTTTGTGCTTTCTGGTAGCCTCCTATTGCAGTAGCCCCCAAGCACCTTATCTGTGGTAACTTGTGGCAAAGATAGGTGCTTTTCTGTGAACTCAATACTTGTGTAGGAAAAACTTGCACATTGTAGCCCCCAAGCACTGAGTCCTTAGCTCTACTAGGACTCGGGGCTATTGATTTAATGACTGTTAGGTTCTTGGACCAAAAAACTTTTCCACGAGTAGCCCCCAAGCGCCGGGTTGTCAGCCTGCGACAACTTGGAGCTACAAATCAATATAATTAACTGGTACTTAGCTTGTAGAAAAATTTTCTTCACTGCGAGTAGCCCCCAAGCGCCAAGTTGTTAACTTGTGACGACTTGGAGCTACTGACTTGTTAACTAGGGCCCATGCCTGCTGATTCTAATGAAAAAATCGACTCCTGAGTAGCTCCCAAGCGCCAAGTTGTTAACTTATGACGACTTGGAGCTCATGAGTTCTCTATTTAACTTGTAGATCCTGACTTGTCAAATCTGACTTGTAATATCTGACTTGTCAATTCTGACTTGCCAATTCTGACTTATGTCTGCAGACCCTTATTGCCAAGATGAAGAGGGATATGAAGTAGCTGGAGGACCAGGCAGCTGCTAGTGCCAGGTCTGCTCAGGCTGAAAAAGAGCACTCCCTTCAACTTGAAAAGGGTCTGAAGATTCTATCTGCTGAACTGGAGCAGGTCAAAAAACAATCTGTAGAAGCCAAGAGAATTGCCCAGAAAGCACATAACGATCTGAAAGCGGTCTTTGACACCTGCCGCAAAGGCATTGGAGCAATGTGCCAACATATATTTGGTAAGTTTGTGCCGTTGCTTACTCCCTCTTTGCACTTTTCTTGAAGCACTTCTTATCTGATATTCACTAATTTCCTTCTGCAGGATCTGACTCCCCAAAACTCAAGCTGCCTGTTAGCAAGCAACTCCATGAGATGCTAGACCACTGCCATGGACTACAAGAGGGAGCTCGTGCTGTGGTGAAGTATTTGAACGCCAAGGTAAAGTGCCCCAAAGAGACTGAGCGCCTGGTGGATGAGTTGTCCAGGGCACCAGGGTATATGCGCCTTTGGAAGCAATCCTCCTTGAGGAGAGCCTCCATCAGGATCCTTGCCTTAGCCCACAGCTACTACCCAAATGTCTTGGAACCGGCACTGCTTACTATGGGGAAACCAGAGCAGCATGAAGATGGCACTCCATTCACCCAGGATGACTTCAAGGCTGAGGAAAAGCTGGTGCGCCCCTATGCTTGTGAGATTGCCAACAAGATGGATCCTGAGGTATGGGTTCATCATTATGACTTGGAGAACAAAAGGGTGGTGCCAGAGACCCCTGCGATTGTAAACTTTGGTCGTCCCTCACAGGACTCAGCTGGTGCCCCTTCCTCTGCTGCACAGAGCTCTTCTACCCCAGTGGCTCCTGTTCCTGGCAACCCAGCTGGTGCCGAGCCTGTGCTGAAGACTCCTGCTGCGCCCACTCCTTCAAGAGCTATCTCTGGTGACTCTCGCGCTCAAGAAGAAGGGCTGGCTCAACATATGAGGAGTCCTCGAGGCACTGGTTTCCAAACAAAGAAAGTTGCCAGCAAGCCTCCTATGAAGACGGCTCCTGCCTCTAATATGCAAGCAAAGGACAAGTCTCCTGCTAAGAAGGACTCCCTAGCTGCAACCGAGAAGTCAACTCCTCTGAAGGATCATCCCTTGAATGATTTTTAGACTTTTTGTATTAGCGCACTGCTGGTGCGAACCTTTTAGGTCTTTTGAACTTATTTGTTCTGAAATTGTGCCAATCGGCTTGTAATGACTTACTTGTTAAACTGTGACAGTGCTGTGTCTTATCTATGCAAGTCATTGTTTGGTTCTTATAACCCATCTAATTATCCACTGATGAATAAGTAGGCCCTGCATGGCTTCCCTCACAGTTTGTGCTGACAAGCTCCCCACGTCTTATATCCTTTAGGATTCATAAGAGCCGGAGACGAGTCATGCCTGTATATTAGCCATATTGTGCAGGATGCATCTGACTTACCAGCGAGAAAATTAAGAAAAGTTCGGCTACTGTGCCAGGTTCAAAGATCTAAGCTTGACTTTTTTTTTGAAAAGCAAGCCCCCAAGAACCTTGATGATCAAATTTAAAGAACAAATCGCACTCACTGGGTGACTCGACTAAAGAACTCACATTTACTGAAGTCAGCTTTATTTCCTTTGATCATAATAATTTGATTACATGTAGGCATGGCTCACTGGGCTCTTTTCCTTTCAACTCATGAAACTATTACAATTTAGGTATAGTAAGGACCTAACTGAGCTATGTTCCATGGCCTCTTTGCCTCTGCATAGGGATCTAGCATATGAGTTGTGTCAGCTCCTTTGCTTTCACTTGCCGGCTCTCGTACATCCACTAGATAGTACGACCCATTGTGCAAGTTCTTACTTATGACGAACGGTCCTTCCCATGGTGGAGATAACTTGTGCATCCCTTCCCTGTTTTGGACTAGGTGAAGCACTAAGTCTCCTTCCTGGAAAGTCCGAGTCCTGATTCTGTGTGCGTGGTACTGCCGCAAGTCCTGCTGATAAACTGCTGATCTCTCAAGGGCTAACTCCCTTGCTTCCTCGAGTGCGTCCACCGAGTCCTGGCGAGCGAGTTCATTCTCTGTCTCGACATAATTGGCGACTCGTGGCGAGTCATGCAGCAAGTCGCTAGGAAGGACGGCTTCTGCTCCATACACCATGAAGAAAGGTGTGAAGCTAGTAGATCTGTTAGGAGTCATTCTTATACTCCAAAGTACTGCTGGCAACTCCTCAACCCAACTTCCAGCGGCTCTTAACAAGGGGACTCGGAGCCGAGGCTTAATTCCCTTCAGCAACTCCTGATTTGCCCTCTCTGCCTGTCCATTGGACTGTGGATGTGCTACTGAAGCTAGGTCGAGTCTGATATTGTTCTCACCACAGAACTTAGCCATCTCTCCAACTGATAAGTTTGTCCCATTATCTGTAATGATGCTGTGAGGATATCCAAAGCGTGTTGCTATCTTCTTGAAAAATCTCACTGCTGATGCTCCGTCGACTCTGCTGGCGGGTTCGACTTCCACCCACTTGGTGAATTTGTCAACTGCTACGAGCAGATGGGTTTTGTGGCAGGGCGATTTTGAGAAAGGGCCTACCATGTCAAGCCCCCAAACTGCAAACGGCCAAGTGATAGGAATAGTTCTGAGTTCTTGGGCTGGCACGTGGTCTTGCCTTGCGTACCTTTGACATCCATCACAAACTCGCACTATCTTTTCTGCGTCCAGATGTGCTGTTAACCAAAAGAACCCGTGCCGAAAAGCTTTTGACACCAAAGATCTAGTGGATGCATGATGACCACAATCACCTGCATGAATCTCTTGCAATATTTGCCTGCCCTCTTCTGGAGACACACACCTCTGGTAGACTCCAGTGACACTCCTTCTGTACAACTCGCCATCAATGACTGTGTAGGACTTGCAACGTCTGATGAGTTTCTTCCGTTTGACTTCATCCTTTGGGAGTTCACCCCGTAGGAGATATGCAAGGTAAGGCTCTGTCCATGCTGGGATTGCCCGAACCGCTGCCACAAGTGACGACTCTGGATCTGGGAAGGCTAACTCCTCCTCTGAAGGCAACTTGATAGATGGGTGGTGAAGTTCATCCACGAATACGTTTGGGGGTACTTTCTCTCGACGAGAGCCGAGTCGTGATAACGCATCGGCGGCCTCGTTCTTACGTCTGTCAATATGATCTACTTGATAAACAGAAAAGAACCCGGCTACCTGTTCAACTGCTCTTCTGTAAGCCGCCATATTCGCATCCTTCGAGTCCCAGGTTCCAGATACTTGCTGAGCCACGAGGTCTGAGTCCCCGAAGCACCTGATACGCTTGATGTTCATCTCCTTGGCCAAACGCAGACCGTGTAACAAAGCCTCATACTCTGCCATATTGTTTGTACAATCAAAATGCAACTGAAGGACATATGCCAACTTATCTCCTTTCGGTGAAGTTAAAACCACGCCGGCTCCTGAGCCCTCTAGCTGTCTGGACCCGTCGAAGTGCATTGTCCAATATTTGGTGCAGGAACTTGGTGAGGATGTGAAATCTGTCCAGTCATTGACGAAGTCGACCAAAGCTTGAGACTTGATCGATGTCCTAGGCTCATATGTGATATGGTAAGGACCCAACTCGATTGCCCACTTGGCACTCGACCTGTTGCATCTCTTTTGCGTATAATGTCGGCTAGCGGTGCTGAACCCACCACTTTGATTGGATGCTCTTGAAAATAATGCTTAAGCTTCCTACTTGCAAGGAAAACTCCATAGACTAACTTCTGCCATTGAGGGTACCTTTGCTTTGAATCTGTGAGGACTTCACTGATGTAGTAAACATGCCTCTGTACTGGGTACTCTTTGCCTTCCTCTGCACGCTCCACAACTACTACTGCGCTGACAACCCTTTCATTGGCAGCCACATATAATAGCATGGGCTCCTTATGTGTAGGAGCTATGAGCACTGGTGCTGACGATAGGGTTTTCTTCAAGTCCTCAAAAGCATCGTCGGCCTCTTTGTCCCATAGGAATTTGTGTGACTTCTTCAGGAGTCGGTAGAGAGGACACGCCTTCTCTCCGAGTCTTGAGATGAATCTGCTTAGAGCTGCTACACAACCAGCGAGTTTCTGAACGTCCTTTAGACAAGTCGGCTTCTGCAGATTCTCAATAGCCTTGATTTTCTCTAGGTTAGCTTCAATGCCTCTCTCTGAAACAATGAAGCCTAGGAGTTTGCCTGCAGGGACTCCAAAAACACACTTGGCTGGGTTGAGCTTCATCTTGTACTTGCGCAGGTTATCAAAGATTTCTGTTAGGTCTGCTATCAAAGAATCGGCTTTCTGAGACTTGATGACTACATCGTCCACATAAGCATGAACATTCCTTCCAATCTGTTTTTTGAAACAGTTCTGGATACACCTCTGATATGTAGCTCCTGCGTTCTTGAGTCCAAAGGGCATTGTTGTATAACAAAATGCTCCAAAGGGCGTAATGAAAGACGTCTTCAGCTCATCCTCTATCTTGAGTCTGATCTGGTGGTACCCTGAATAGGCATCCAGGAAACAAAGTAACTATGACCCCGCTGTGGAGTCAATTATCTGGTCAATACGAGGCAACGCAAACGGGTCCTTAGGGCAATGCTTGTTAAGACCCGTGAAGTCGATGCACATCCGCAACTCTCCTGTTTTCTTTGACACTAATACTGGATTGGCTACCCACTCTGGGTGAAAAACTTCCTTGATGAACTCAGCTGCAAGGAGCCGAGCCACCTCTTCTCCAATGGCTTTTCTCCTGTCATCGTGAAACTTGTGCAGACCTTGCTTAACTGGTCTTGCATTAGGGTTAACATGTAAGCAGTGCTCGGCGAGTTCTCTCGGGACACCTGGCATGTCAGATGGCTTCCATGCAAAGACGTCCCGGTTCTCACGGATGAACTCGACGATCGCGCTTTCCTATTTATCAGAGAGGTGCGCCCCAATGGTAAACTTCTTGGAAGAATCACCAGGGGTAAAATCGACTTGCTTTGTATCCTGAGCTGGCTTGAATTTAATCTTCTCCTCTGTGGTCGGCTTCTTAAGGACCGAGTTGTCCTCCGGGTCCACGTTCGCTTTTTAAAATTTCAGCTCCTCTTGAGCACAAGCTGTCTCGCCCATAGCTGCATCTCCTAGTTCACACTCCAATGCCATTTGTCTGCTACCATTAACTGTAATGACTCCTGCTGGACCTGGCATCTTGAGCTTCAAGTAAACATAACATGGTCTGGCCATAAACTTAAAGTATGCTGGTCGACCAAAAAGAGCGTGGTATGGACTATTGAGATCCACTACCTCAAAAGGCATAATCTCTGAACGAAAATTCTCCACTGTGCCAAAAGCAACCTCAAGGTAAATCTTACCGATTGGCTTGGCTGACTTCCCTGGTACGATTCCATGAAAAACTGTCTCAGTGGGTATTAGCTGCCTATCTTGCAGCTGCATCCTCTTGAATGTGTCATAATATAAGATGTTGATACTACTTCCACCATCCATGAGCACTTTGTTCAATGTGTAGCCCCCAACCTGAGGTGCCACCACCAAGGCTAGCTGCCCTGGGTCATCGACTCTTGGTGGATGATCTGCCCGACTCCATGTGATGGTTTGCTCTAACCACCTGAGCCACTGTGGGATCGCCGCCTCCACCGCATTAACAGCTCTAACTTTCAATTTCTTGGCACGCTTGGACGTGCATGTTGTAAACACATGGTAATTGCCACGACTCGTGTTCTGTGGCCGAGTTGTGACATAATACTGCCCATTGTCATCATGAAGCTGCTTCGGGTTCTGCTGGAACCCGCCCTGTTGGTTACCCCCTCCTTGAGACTGGTTAGGGTTATTGCCGGCTCCTCCACCGTGGTTGCCGGGTCCTGCATCACCATTATTTCCTCTATATCCATTGTTGTTGCCTCTATTGCCTGGTCCTGGGAACCTGCCACGCTGCAGATCCACACATTGCCCCAAGGTATGACCACACTTCCCGTTTCTGGCGTGTTTAGGGCATTAACTCGCCAAAACCTCCTCTGTGGTTGGCCTACGCCCTTGATATCCTTGAGAATTGTTGTCCTTGCGTCTGACCCCAGTATTTGTGTTAGCTATCAGGCCAGAGTTGTCTCCATACGGCCGTTTGTTACCTCCCTGGTTCTGATTCTGATTTTGGTTCTGGTTCTGACTATTGCCACCATGTCCTTTAGACCCTTCCTCCTGATCCTTTGTTTTGTCTGTGGCAGCGTGCTTATTAGCACCCACCATGATTTCGCCGATCGTAAGGGGAATACCTTGGTTCAGACTCTCCTTCATACGACCCAGCTTCCAGCTCAAGGGATTGTAGCTACAGTTTCTCTCCATTGCCATTAGCACTGAAATTGTTGGGAGTCTTTGCGATGAGTTGATGATCTCCGACACCCACTTCATCCAATGCCTGGCAGACTCGCCCTTTCTCTAAACACACCGCTCCAAGTCCTCTATGGTACCAAGCTTTTTGCATGTTCCCTGTAAGTTCTGTATAAAAGCCGCCTTCAACTGCTCCCAAGAATTGATTGATCTAGGGGGCAAGTTACGCATCCAAATCTTGGCGGCTCCCTCCATCATAAGGTACATGAACTTGGCGCACAAACTACCTGTGGCATTGCGGATACTCATTGACATCTCATATGTGCCCAACCAAGAAGTCGGGTCCATGTTGGGCTCGTAATTGGGAACTTTGCGCGGCTCCTTGAAGTCGCTGGGGAAGGACTCGGACCTGATGGCATCTGACAGGCACTCTGGTCCTGTTAGTGAAGGAGAAGCACCAGAAAAAGTCACCTCTGTGTGCGCCCGGGTTGGCTGAGGCTGGTTAACTGCACCAGCTAGGGATTTGTCCCTCTCAGCCTCCCGAGCCCTGGCTGCCTCCCTCTCTCGTCGTTGTCTCGCTTCATCAACCACCATCTGAGCTCGTGAGGCAGTTGGTATGTTTGCCCTGTTCCTCTCTTGCTCGCGGCGCCTTGCGCTTGTGGAGTTGGCCGGGTGAGACTCGTCATGCCGACTCCTAGTACCAGAGTTGAACGGTGTTGAGTGCAGCCTACTTGCATCTGGAAACGCTAGATAAAGAGCTTGCTGAGTCATTGCTGTCTTCAGCATCTCAATAGCACGGCGGGTCTCCTATCCCGCTGGTCCTTCTGCTATCTCAATGTTCTCTAGTCTCATAGTTGCCGCATGAACGTTGTCCATTGGATTAGAGTAATGTCCTTCTGGAGTACGAAACCTGCCAGGTGGAGGTCCCATACCACCCGTTGATCCTCCTCCGACTCCTCCCTCAGGTGGTGGTCCGTTGGTACCGTTGCCGTCGGGTCCTTCTGGAGGAGGTGGTGGTGGTGGTGGTGGTGGTGATCCTCCTCCGCCTGCGGCGCCTCCTGCAGCTGATGAACTTCCTAACCCGGCTCCTGCGCCTGGACCATTGGGTGTGCTGAACAAAGTAGTTGGATTTACAATGACTCCACCACGCAGGCGACTCCTGGCTCTGCGATGTTGAATTGAGATGAGTTCTTCTTGGCGACTCCGCACAACCTGGGCCTCAGTTTGGACCCGGGCCCGCTCTTCTGCCAATCTGCGATTTGCCTCTGTGATTTCTGCTAATTGCCTTTCCAATGCAGCACGAGCACTGGCTAACTCCGCCGCCCGTTCTGCTGCGTTATTTGCGTTGATTTCCTTTGTCAGCAAACTTGGATCAAACTGGTTTCCGCCGTTTCTAGACATATAGACTCCAACAACGCGGGCACGTACTGGTGACTCCGCATAATCTTCCTCCTCAATACCATACCCATGTCGATCTTCGAACAAGGGCAAGATGGATTCTGAATCGGCGTCGTAATCTAGCTCCATACATGGCTCCGCCAGAGACTCCTCTTCATTGTTGACAGCAAGTTGTTTCTCTGGCTCGGCGATGATGCCGACTTCTGAGGTGCCGACCGACTCCTCGCCGTCGGACTCGACAATGACTGTAGGCTCTGATACTGATTCCGCCGAGTTAGCGCGAAGTCCTGACGCGCAAACCATGCCGACGAACACGTTGATTCCTCCAAAGACAAGCTGATAACCCTCGTCGACTTCCTCCATCTCCGGAGTCCTGCCATAGTCATCGATCTCGGTTTCTCCGTGCTCATCTGTGTAGACTCGCCCAATAGCGAGTTTCTCCATGGCCCGGTTATGGGGGGATACTTTATAGGTAGGCCCATGGACCCGGAAAGTAGACCCGCCAAGACCAAGAAGGCCAAAGCCGAGTCACGTATCAAGTCGCATGGGCTGGGCTGGAGACAAGCCGACCAAGGCCCGTGATGAAGAAAGGACCCGTCCGGAAGGAGTCCAAGTACAACCCGGAGTCTAAACTTGGAAGACCAAGACGTAGAGTAGGACTCCGTGTTCTAGTATGACTCGGTGTAAATTGTAAGTCCAGAGACCCGGCAGCCTTTATAAGCAGGGTCCTGGACCTTAGAACGATAAGTCCAACCAGGAGAGATAAGCTTCAACCAATAGAGAAACCCTAGCCACCAGAGAGAAGTCGCCGGTTCCTAAGTTGTGGGAGCCGGGTCCTTGTAATCGAGATATATCAAGAGCAATAACATAGAAGCAGGAAGTAGGTCTTTACCTCGAATCAGAGGGGCCGAACCTGGGTAAATCCATGTTCCTTGACGAGATTAACCGTTCCCACGTACTTCAATCACCAATGGCCCCAGAACTCATCTTCC
>QRDG01002339.1:305874-432284 GCA_012064385.1 Puccinellia tenuiflora | reverse complement strand
TGCATAACAGAAATAGTTGTCTTGAGTCTGACGTTTATATACGTTGGGACCCTTGCCTGGTTGTCTAGAACACTAGTTCTATGTCACAATGCATAGATTGCCCATTTCGAGAAATTTCGCATAAAGTTGTTGAGATATAGCTTCTGAATAAGTCCCCAGCTTGCAAATTTTGAGGATGTGAGAGCATCTCCAGTCCTGATCCCCATGTAACGTCCGGCAACAGCACCAGACGAAAACTATTGGGATGGCCTCTCCCCACTCGCGCTCCCAATAGTTTTATTTTTACAATAAAATTATATGTGGAAACGTTCGAATTTTATTTAAATTGGAGATAATTTTATAAAATTTCAACTAAATCCTAGATCTACGCGATCCAAATGCATTGCTCGAGCTACTTCTCGCATATAAATTCCGATCTTGAGGAACCGACGTCGATGTCACCTTGACCGTAAAGGATGTCGCGCGGGGCATTTGATGTGTTACAAGCTCGTTTTGCTATTGTCCAGTTCCCTGCTCTATCTTGATAAAAAAAGTAAATGTGGAATGACATTAATGCTTACGTTATCATGTACAAAATGGTCATCGAGAGTAAACATGTTGCTCCAGTGAATGATGATCAGCCGTATGAGATGTATGGCCCTCTTGCCAAGGTTGATCACTAGGTGTCGGTCTATTTTGCCAATTTTCTCGCCATGTAAGCGGAAACCCATGAAGAAGAAATTCATAACCAACTGTAAAATGATCTAGTTGAACAACTGTGAAGGTTCAAAGGACTCCATACAATTAGTTGAACTTCTCGGATTTCTTTTTATTTTATGTATATATGCCTGTGCTATTATGGAACTTATTTATGTGTTTAAGACTATGCAATACAATTGCATTTAGATATAAATATATTGTATTTGTGAAAAACATGTAAAAATTGCTATTGAAAGAGCCTAATTCCAATCGTTAGGGACTATTGGGAATCGTCACTGAGTGCAAACGATCTCAATAGGACGACAACATGTGCGGACGCTCACAATGTGATTCGTCCGACATGGTTGTCCGACCGTCTAAGAGCATCTCCAATTGGGGCGCCAATAGAGCGTCCGGATTGGCACCGGACGAGCTCTATTGGCGCCGTCCGGACGGGATGGCGCCTATTGGCGTCGCCGCTCCCCAGTCACGGCGCCATTAGACGCGTCGCATTGGTTCATTTTTGCCACAAATTTAAACATCCGAATGAAATAATTTAAATTTTACATTGTTTTTAAGACATGAAATTAAAATAAATTGATGCTCAACAATCCTCAAGCGGCCAATCCTTTGAGCATCCACAAATGCTCCATTAGATCGTGTTGAAGTTGATTATGAACAACTTCATCACGAATCTCCGTATGCATAGCGAGGTATTCACCAAAATCCGCAGTCACGTTGTGATCAATAGCGGCTAGAGGACCCTGGCACTCATACGGAAGAGGATCATCCATTGGATTTGCGTGTTCACTCTCGATGATCATGTTGTGCATGATCACACATGCATTCATGACCTCCCACATCTGCTCGTTCGACCATATCAGAGCAGGGTACCGGACGATTGCAAACCTCTGCTGAAGGACTCCAAATGCCCGCTCCACATCCTTCCTGCAACTCTCTTGTTGAGAGGCAAACCAAGATTGTATGTTGCCTAGAGGATTGGATATTGTGTTCACAAATGTTGCCCACCATGGATAAATGCCATTGGCTATGTAGTACCCCTTGTTGTATTCGTTACCGTTGATCACATAGTTGACTAGAGGAGCATTGCCTTCAACAAGCCTCGCGAACACCAGAGAGCACTGCAACACGTTGATGTCATTGTGTGATCTTGCCATGCCAAAGAAAGATTGCCAAATCCACGTTTCATGATCGGCTACAGCTTCAAGTACCACACTGCAATACCCTTTGTGGCCACCTTTATACAACCCTTGCCAACCAAATGGACAGTTCTTCCAGCTCCAGTGCATGCAATCGATGTTTCCAAGCATCCCAGGAAATCCCCTCGCTTCATTCACGGCCAAGATGCGAGCTGTTTCCCCTCGCTTGGTGATCTTAAATAATGCGGTCCAAACACAGCCACCACCGCTCTGCAGAATCTGTATATTGCCTGGATAGCTGTTGACTCAAACATGCGTAGATAGTCGTCTTGGATATTACCAGGGGCTCCATATGCAAGCATCCTCATAGCAACAAAACACTTCCGGAGTGATGAGAACCCAACCAAACCCACGCAGTCTTTCTTCAATCTGGACCAGGGATCATGTTCCCTCACACCATCTCGGATCCGAAGAAACAAGTCCCTATTCATCTGAAAGCGCCGCCGAAAATCCTTTGGGGTGAACGCGGGCACATCGGCAAAATAATCGCTGTATAGCATGTAATGGCCCTCCATCCTCTGCATCGGCTTGGTCTTCCTCCTTCCAGGCTTTGAACCTCCTCGTTTGGGTGCGGCATTGGCGGCCTCTTCGGCTTGTAGCTGCAGCAGACAGGCAAGGATCGCCATGTTTTCCTCTTCCTCGGCCTCGATGTCGGCCTCTTCTTCCATCAAAAGATTGGTCATCAACTCATCGTCGCTGTCCATGATCTAGTGGAGGCAAAACGTTGAAGCAATCAATCAACCGATCGCCGGCGATGACCAATATAAAGAAAAGTGGCGCCTACCAGGCAATCCGTTGAACACCTTCCATGCAAGGTGGACACGGGAGGGCGCCTGTGGTCTCTGTCCTATGAAGCGCCGGCGAGGCGAGGCGGCTTGCTGCGAGCCTACGAAGGCGACGCGCGCGACGCTACTAGTCGGCGTTCCGTCGTCTAGTTGCAGTAGAGGTGTGGGAGGCGGGGTGGGAGGACAAGCAGGTGGCGGCGACTGGAAATAGAGATGGGAACCAGCGGCGGATCTGTGTACAAGCTGTGGGGTCAGCTGACCCCACAGCTTTTTAGCAAACCTACTAATATATGTGCATATTCCTATAAAAATTGTGTAAAAGCTGTTGGTAATTACTAGTCTGACCCCACAGGTTTACTAGTCTAGCTCCGTCACTGATGGGAACGACGAGGAAATGGGGACGACGACTTGGAGGATTCTTGTGTGCCAATGACAGGACTGGCTCGAGCCTCGCCCTCGCTTCGTCCGGCGCACCCAAGCTGCTCCATCTGTGGAGGGTATGAGCTGGATGTGTCGGACGAGCTATTGGTCCTCGCTGGATGAAACCGGGCTATTGGCACTGCGATTAGGCGTCAAATTTCGTCATGTGCGTCCAATAGAACTATTGGCAGCTCTATTGGTATTCCGACTGGAGATGCTCTGACGGGTCACCGATGTAGTCGTGTGGATGCTCAATGGATTTCGAGTGAGCCGATCATGTTCCCTAGAGCTATCGTGCCCACCTATCAACTCGTACTAAACAAGACAGTTTCTGGTACATGTTACTGTATTTGTTCAAAACTTCTACAGAAGATATTTATATAGCCCCATAATACGGAAGAGTCACCGGCTCTTGGGCGAGGCCAAGGAATATCTCGATCGACGGCAAAGAAAAAGCTTAACCCTGCCTCACAAGTCCCAAGTCGTCCCATTTGATTTATGCCCCCCTCATCGGTACTCAGAGCATCCTTGCAGCTGATATTCCTTTGTGCCGCGCTAGCTACGTATTTCTATGGCGGCCGGTCGGCCGGAAGAAAATATCTCCGGACAGCTCTCCAGCCTCGATGTCAATCGTGGTATGCTACTCCTCTTCTTCTTCTTCTTCTTTATATTTCTCGACGTGTACTGGGCAGCGGGCGTCCAATTGGGAGGAGGCAACGGCGGAGAAAGATTCCCCAATCCAAGGTGTGACTCAGCGCGCCATCGCGCATCTTTCCTTCCAGTTATGGTTTATCATATTGTGTGATCTCATCTATTTTAGTATGCTACTACTGCTGTCATCATGCTTTAATTTTTTTGTATGAACACCTGTCATCATGGGTTTTTTTTGTTGCCAAATCTGGCTATTTGGCCAAACTAATGACACATCTATCCTATGTGCGAAACTATTAGCAAACCATATTATGTGCCGAGATCGACGCCAAATAGGATAGAGCCGTACTTGTGCATTTCGACGCCAAGAAATTTCTGCACTCAGATGCTCCGAGGGTTCGACTCTAAACAACTCGGCTCGGACCTTGTTTCGGCGTTGGATTTTGTTGGCGCCGGCCGACCTATATAGGTTCGGCTCCATCCTCTCTACTGTCGATCTTGAGTCTAGATTTGCAAATAGTTTCGTCGGCAAAGGGTCACAATTGGAAAAACAAAATACTGGTATTGGTGTCATTGTCGGTAGGAAACCTATTTTTTTCCAACTCTTCTTTTTGGTGTTGTCTATTGACGTCAACCGTGAAACGGTAATTAGTCGTTCTACAACGGACAATGACACCAACACCATGACGGGAGCAGCACGGAGCTGTCTACGCAACGTGCACTCATGTGTGCGTCGTGTGGTCCAATCTTCAGGACACACTTGTGTACATATATAACTGTCAGACAAGTGTGTATGTTTAATTGATGGTTTGCGCTTGTGTGTGTCTGCGATTTCTCTGAATCAAGAGAACTGGCAAAACCACATTGTCTTCTGTGAGCTGGCGGCGAGACGACGGCATGGCTGCGGCGCGGCCGGATAGTTCAAACCACCGAACGATATGTGTGTTCGTAGCGCCTGGAGCGATGGAGACGGTCACATGTACACCTGCAACTGCAATGCAATAAAAACCATTCCCTCCGATCTGACGGAGACACGAAGGCTGGCATTGATTTTTCTTCAGAACTGCAGTGCTTGATGTCTTGATGACTGATGAGGCATCGACATAGGAGTACGTACCCACGGGAACCCATGCTGCTCATCTCCTATCTGACTAACAATAACAAGTGTATGAAGAGCATGATTGTGGTTTCTCCTGATGCCTGAAGAGTACAGTAACTTAGGTGAACTTCTGCACCTGTTATTTGATTTCTATATTAATGAATTATAAGGCAGCGATCATGATTTTTGTTCTAAGGAAAAAGACATTGTTTGGTTTTATGCTCTACCATATTGTAGAGCTGCTATCAAACATAACTATGGATCAGTACTGTACTCCTTAGCCATTGTTGGTTCGCTATTTAGTTTGATGCCAAAGTTAGCAACTGTCAGGCCATATTAATTTGGCTCTGGTTTTGTACCATACTATACAAAACATTTTGTTAGACAAAAGCTTGTGACTCTTTTTGCCGATAAAATGCTGCTTGCCACATCTAGGGTTCTGGAATCTATATTGTTTAGAGCAACCCCAGCCGCCCCCCAAGAGCCCCCCCAGGACCACCTTTTCGACGCCGGCGGACGATTTTCCTCCCAGCCGCCCCCCAGGGTCTCGTTTTTCGCCGGATTTGGCCCAAAATTTATCCGGCGCACCCAGCCTGGGGGCGCCGGCATAAGGGAAAAGCCGCGCGGGCCAGCCCTGTCGGCGAGACAACACTGATTCCCGCCGTTTTTATTCGGCTCCCTCCATTTCTCCTTCTCCATACCCCCTAGCTCCCGACATTTCCCGCCGCGCGCCAGAATCACCACCAAATGGCGCCGAAGAAATTCAACAACCCACGAGCCATCGGCGAAGAACCACCGGCGGCGAAGAGGACGGGGGCGACCGCCGGGAGGGGGAGGGGGAGGGGGAGGGGGCGACCGGAGGGCGTGAGCAACAAAGAGTGGGCGGAGGAACTCGGTCGAAGGAGGACGATGACCGCCGACCGCAAGGCAAGGGGCGAGAGGAAGAGGAACAAGGAGGCGGAGGAGGCGATGGAGGCACGACGAGCGGCGGCCTCGGCAGCGGCCGAGCGGGGGAAACCGTGATTTCCTGCGCCGTCGCCTGTGTTTGCGCCACACGGCCTCTATTTGCTGCCCGGCGCTTGGGGAACACAAGGAAGCCAAGCAAGCGTGGCGTCACCGTCATCGTCGGCCTTCTCACCGTCGCCCTCCGCCTTCTCGCCGGCGTCGCCGGCCACACACCACTGGAGGGGCTCGCCCGACTACGGAGACGGCGACCCGCACGGCGGATTCAACCCCAACATTGCCTTCCCGCGCGGCCCTTCCTCACTGAGCGTTGGAACAAGCCTCCCTTACGGGGGCTCGTTTGCCTGCGCAAGCTCGCCGGCCATGCCCTATCGCGGCCCTCTGTTCCCCCCTCCGGTGAATCCGGTCGAGGTCAGCGGCAGCGACCACAACGTGTTCGGCCAAATGCCCGGTGACGACTCGCAGGAAGCCTGCATGGACGACATCATCGCGTCCGGTTCAGCGGCGACGGCGTCATACCCGCGGGGAGAAGATGAGGCTGAAGATGATTTCACCGGGGGAGAGTTCGCCGGGGATGAGTTCGGCGGGGAGGAGGAAGAATACGTCGGCTTCGAGGAGGAAGAAGAACATCCTGTCACCGCGGTCAAGGGGAAGAAAAAGAAGAAGGCTGCCGCCGACAAAGCCGAACCTCGCATCAAGTGGACCTTCAAAGAAGACGAGTGCCTGGCCGAAGCCTGGAAGATGGTGAACACTGACCCAATTACCAGCGCGAATCAGAATTCGGACAACTATTAGAAGAGGGTCAAGAAATCGTTCGACGAGCACAAGCTTTGCGACCCCGAGTTCAAGACAATTTACGTGGAGCGCGGCGAGAAAGCGATTGTGAACCACTGGGCGATCGTCCAGGCGGCCTGCAGCAAATGGCACGGGATCGTCGAGGAGGTCGAGCGTCGCCCGGAGAGCGGCGCCGACGTCGAGAGTCAGGTAACCCCGTTTCGGTCGCTCATGGACTATTCGCTCATCTTCGGCTGACATATTTTTCTTTTGTTGCGCCGGCAGATGGTCCGGATGTTCGAGATGTACCGGCAGGACAGCAAAGGCGTCGTCCAGAGGGAGGAGAAGTGCGAGGCGAGGTGGACGCAGATGATGGAGAAACAGGACGTGAAGATCGAGTTCCTCAAGACCAACGTCGCGGCCAAGAAGAGGAACACGGATCTGGCATTCCTCATGAGCGCCGACCCGGCGACGATGAGCCAGCGCGACCTCATCCTGAACGAGATACCAGCGCCGACACCGACTCCGACCCCGATCCCGACGATGACCCCGACGCCGACTCCGCCAACGGAAGGCTCTACCACGAAATCGTCGCCGAGCCCTGCGCCACCTTCGGCCGACCCCGTCGTGGTGCAAGTGGAGGACGACGAGCCGGCAGTTTGAGTTCGACGGCCGATCTGGTCGCTTTTGATCGCCGAATTGTGTTTTTTGTCGCCAAACTTTGCGGAACTTCATCGCCGAATTGTGGCTGGATCCGGACTTGTGATCGCCGATTTGTAGTGGGAGCACGTTGATTAAAAAAAACGTCTTGGGGGCGAAAACTGGGGGGCGAGTGGGAACCGTAGCCTCCCCAAGGCTTGGGGGGAGCCGGCGGAAGGGCCAAAAAGCCATCGCCGGATACCCTGGGGGCCAACGGCTAGAGTTGCTCTTACCTGGAGAGTAGACCTGGCCATTTCTCCGGCCGGGCCGGGCTCGGGCCGGTCCTAGAAAAAGCCCGACGCAGAAAACCTAGGCCCGAGCCCGGCCCGGTCCGGTTGTCGGGCCACAAAAATCGGGCCCGAACCCGGCCCGACCCGACCAAAGCCCGACCGGCCCGGCCCGATACAAGCTGAAATCTAGATTTTCTTAAGCCCGAGCCCGGCCCGGCTCGACCGTCGGGCCCGAAATACAGGCCCGAGCCCGGCCCGATGGCACATCCGGGCCGGGCCGGGTCAGGCTTTTTCGGGCCGGGCTGCCCATGGCCAGCACTAATGGAGAGCCATTTTTTTTTTTTTTGAATTCAATGGAGAGCCAATTTGGCCCAGAGGATTTTTGCAACCAATGCAGTGACTTGATTTTCATGCCTCCGGACAGCTCTCAATGTCAATCCTCACGGCCAACTTGCTCCTCTTCTTTTTATATTTCACGACGTGTACTTGAGGGCAGTGGGCGTCCAATGGGGAGGAGGCGATGACTCAGCGATCGCGTGATGATGTACTACTAATTAAGCTAGCTAGCATCCGTGATTTCTTTCCTGTTATGGGTTATCGTCTTGTGATCTCATCTTACTCAATATGCTACTACTGCTGTCATTATTTATTTATATATTTTACTCTGAACACCCGTCGTGGTCTTGGTGTCATTGTCCGTTTTTCTCTAACTCTTCTTTTTGTGTCATTGTGTAGTATTGACGTCTTCTTGATTTGGGTAGATTGAAACCGTAGAACGATAGCTTGGCTTCTGCTGCGGACAAGGACACCAACACCATGACGGGCGGGAGCACGGAGCTGTCCAAGCAACGTGTACTCATGTGTGTAGTGTATTTCAATCTTCAGGAGGCATATGTTATACAGTATATGGGCACGTACGCCTGGAGCGATGGAGACGGCCACATCCCACGTGTTGGCTGGCATCGATGAGGAAACCATAGCTAGCAGGTTCTGCGTGCGCCTTCTGAAACTTCAGAGAGCAAAGGAGACAGGAAGGCATGGCACCGTCCGTCACCTGCATACCTGCAACTGCATTGCAATCAAACGATTCCCTCGAATCATGTGTGTGTGTGTGTGTGTGTGTGTGTGTGTGTGTGTGTGTGTGTGTGTGTGTGTGTGTTTGATTATTCTTCAGACCTGCAGTGCTTGATGTCTTGATGACTGATGAGGCATCGACATACATACCCAAGGGAACCCATGCTGTTTATCTCCTACCTGACGGCTACAATACAAAGAACAATAAAAAGCTATATGCCTGAACAATACAGTAACTTAGGTGAACTTCTGCACTTGTCATTTGTTTTCTATCTTAATGAATTAGGCAGCGAGCATGATTTCCTTACCATATTGTAGAGCTGATACCAAACATAGCTATGGATCAGACGATCATTACTATACTCCTCGTTGGTTCGCTGTTTAGTTTGATGCCAAAGTTAGCAAATGTCTGGCCATATTTGCGCAAATCTGTAGCATACTAAACAAAACCTTCTGTTCGATAATCTTGTGACTCTTTTCGCCGACAAAATGCCGTTTGCCACATCTATACTGGAGAGCCAATTTGGCCCACAGGATTTTTGGCACAAAATTAATACGGTGACTAGATTTTCATGCCTTCACCATTATTTGGCCACAAGATGGCCCTGGTAGACGTGGATGGACGGCGAAACGAGCGTCCGGTTATGCGTGGCGTCCCCGCCATGCTTTTGTGCTTTCGGCGGTTTCTTGCAGGAGCCGACGAAGACATGGTGGATGGCTCTTTCGGCGTAGTAAATTCGAAGCCAAGAGACATCGGTTACTTCGGCAGAAGACTGTACTCCGTATCTGTAAATCGTCATGGGTGTTCAGACCTCACGAGAACGGAGAATTAAAACGGCAGATTAGGGTGGGCTTTGCTGCGCAGTGTGCCGTTTCACATGCTATGATGGTCTGCTACTGTTTCAAGTTTGAACAGTTATAGACAGGGAGTCAGGGGAGAATGCTGTGTTCGAAATGATTGAACAGCTTGTACCTGGAGATTGGGCGGGCACGAGCATGATGCGTGTAGCTACACAGGGGTGCAAAGATCGATCACATGGTGATGGTGGACCAATGACTGTTAGTTGATTTGACGACCGCAATCAGCGCTCGACATGAATATGCAGATCAGGTGATGATTGATGAGTGCTGAAAGCTATGGACGGAGTGGCTAAAGATTGAACTATATGTGACGTGAGAAATTGCTGATCGACACCGATCTGCTCTTGATTTGCGTCAGCCATAAAGCATACGCAAAATCTATTTCGTAACCGGGCACGCGCTCGTCCTTACACGGTGCTCCACCGCGCGCGTCGTCCGATCGAGATCGTGCGGTGGGGAGCGACTCGTGCGTGCGTGTCCGCTTCCGGACAAAAGCCACCGACCGTTCAAACTCGGTAGATGTGCCGTTCCCCTTTCCTCTCACCTCTCGTTCGCGAGGCGGAGCTTCTCTCCCGCAGCTCGCGCTCCAAATCTTCCCCGTCGCCGGCGATTCCCGGCGCCGCTGGCCACCAAATACCGGAGGGATCTCCGTGACGAGCTCCTCCATCTACTGGGGGTGCTCGATTTGATGGTTGGGAACAGGGTAGTGGATCCCGACCCCGTCTTCTCCTCCGCGCCCGCCGCGAAATCGAGCTCCGTCGGCGACGATTTCTGCCGGAGCTGACTTCTACATACCGAAGGGAAGAGCGCTTGGAGCTTCGTCATCGACTGCTCGCGGTCGATTTGGTTGTGCGGGAGCAGCGGAGTTGATTCGTTGGCTTCTTCTACTCGGGCTCGCCTCAGAGTCGCGCACCGGTGGATTTCGTTCGATTCAACCACGTCGAGTTGAATCCCCTTAGTTCTCCTACAGGTGATTCAAGCTAGAACCCTAAGTACTGCTAGTTTTTGTCTCTGGTGTTGAGGTTATTGTGGGATTTTTTGCGATTTCATTTCTGGCTTCTAATCCGTAGTATATGTGTACTGGTTTACAGGTAGTGTGCATAAGCGCTAGTGAGATTTTTGTGACTGCTGGGTCCGGATCTACAGGTACATCTCCTTCATCTAAGCAGTTGCAAACCGTGTGGATTTTTGTAGTATCATATATGTAGTTTTGCCCTACAAAATACACGACTAGTAACCTAGTTACATGTTGTTTTATGTGTTCTACACCATTTGGCGTGTTGTTCATTGTGATGTAGTTATCTAGGACATGAGGAACATCAACTTTGTGCAGTTCCAGAACTAGTTATCTAGGACCTTGAATTTTTTTTACGACTAGTCTAGATGTTTTCGATGTGTATTACATGTAGTTTCCTACAGATTTTTTTCAAGGGGTTACTTGAACTATGTGCCTGATTTTTTTGGTGGTGTGGTTGTTTAGGAGAGTAACCACAGGTTTGGTTGCTTTTGCATTTTTTTGTGTAGCATGTATGATATATCAGACTTAGCTATCATGTAAGTTTTATACTGTCAGATATGATGTAGCTAATCGAATTCTCGATGTACTTTTCTATATTCAGACGCGTCCTTATGTATTTTATATTTTACCTTTTCCACTCATTAACTCTGATGTAATTTTCTAGGTGTATAAAGCACATGTATATGTATACAGCTTACATGTAGTTTGCCGTGTCGATTCATTTTGTTTAACATATCATGTAAATGTATGTTTTAAATTAAAGAAGCTAATGGAAAGCACTATCATAACATTTTTTGATTTTTTCTCTTGAATATGTAAATGTATGTTTTAAGTTACATCCGAGCAGCATAACTATTCTAGAAGTTTTATGCGAACATCATTAGTATATAAACTACTAGTGCTACACCTCGGATGTAGAAATGAGACATAAATTACATCCAAAGGATAAAAAGTTACATCAATAGTATAAAAACTACTAGTGCTACACCTTGGAAAGAACCCACATTCCATTTATTTCTTATGTACCTTCTTTATTCCTCCCTACATGTTTTTCCTTTCTGCAATCCAAGGCTAGAACTATATTCATTCGACTGATTAATCACCTTTTTCTTCTTTTTGCAAGTCATGACTGCGGCTACTTCATGCTCAAGTTCATCGAATACTGGGATGGGAGGAGATTGGTACAACTTTTCAGCCAAGGGGATATCCCAACTATGAGGAAACTAATGATGCCAAAATGGTTAGATCACAATGAGAATTTGATTGCGTGGCACGATCTTTTGTTCCCCAAATGAGGAGGCAGGAGGTGCATATTTTTCTGCCTACACTCTTACTATGTTTTTTCTATCAAAAATCATGTCAGGATATGGAGTCTGGATGTTAGTCTGGCTGCTCGGTGTAGATTGAACTTCATCTTCGCTACCAGAACAATCACTAGATAGTGTTTGCCCTGTTCCCGCCCCGGTGTCAGCAGATGGCAGTGTGTTATCAACAGATGTTGGAGCTGGTTCAACAATAGGAACCCCTGCACCCTCTAGATTGACATTAGGAACACCATCATCATCAATAGCTGGCATGTTAAGGTCTATCCCACCAGCTGCAATGTCCATGTGATTATCTGCATGCAAAGTTACATTTTCTAGTTTTCAGTACACATGAATGTCAATATTGCTACTTTTATACACATGTTTCTGCTGCGTTACTTAGCAAAGTTACATTTTTTTGCTATTTTACTTTACTGTTTCTTTTTTAATTTTTCTACATGGCAACTGAATTGATCCTCTTCCATTTTTGCAGCCAAAACATCATGGAGAATTTGTTAACTTCAGTACAACAGAAGTAGTTCTTCCACAGCAACTGAAGATTTGAGACATGTAGTTTGAGGTTCAACAAGCTACAACTTCTCTGAACTGCAGTTTGGGTACTTGTAAACTGGGAGTAAACTACATGTTTCCTGAAGATCACCTGGCAGCAAAAGTTTCCTGCTTTCTTACAAACTAGTTCATGACGTTCTTTTTAAGACTGTAGTATTTGCATCAAGTTACAGTTCCGATTTGCCATGAACCAGAGTAGTTTCCTGAACTTTACACTTTTTTGTTACTGAAGAAAATGCAAATTCTGCAAAGCAAATGTTTCATACCTGGAGGTTTCCTGGAGCTATGCACGATGTATTTCTCTTAGATACTACCCTTTTTGATGTTCCGATTTTGCTTTTCTTTCACTGGAGATCTTGGTGTATCCTCTGTTGATGGAGCTCCTGGGGGCGTGTGGGGGAGGGTTTTGATGTTCTTCTCTCTGCTTTCTTTTTCACTGAAGATCCTGATGTTTTCTTTTGCTGATGGAGCTTCTGGGGGCGTGGTATGGAGCTTGTTTTCTTAAAGTTCCATGGCGACTGCTGGAGGAAGAAGAGGATCCCTGGCGGCTGCTGGAGGAGGAAGGAAAGGGGAGCAGGTAGGATTTAGCCTGGGGATCCCCCTGATGTAGTTTTATAACCTTTTTGGCGTCCGGGCCTGGGCGGGAGGTGGTCCGTGGCAAGGCAAAACCGGCCCATCGCGCGCGCAAGGACGCAAACCACCAGGCGGGAGGTTGTCCTTTCCGTATTTGGCATGCGTGGGACAGCGCTTTCCATTTTGGAAATTCAGACAGGGGGGGCACTCTGTAGCGCTAAACAGTGCCCGGGCACTGTGTAGTCGCGTCCTAAAGCATATAGGCAATCGAGATCTGCAACGTCTGGCTTTAGTTAACCTGACGGATGGGATCGATGAGTTTCGGTGGAATTTACACACTAATGGTAAATTCTCGGTGGACTCTATATATAAAGCTCTTATCCAGCTGGATTTGCTAGTAGATAATAATCATAAAATTTGGAAAATGAAGGTTCCACTCAGAAATAAAAAATTTGCGTGGTACTTTCGTCAGGGGATAATCCTCACTAAAGATAACCTTGCGAAACGCAATTGTCATGGGAGCAAAAAAAGTGTGTCTTATATCACACTAATAGTAAAAAGCCTACCACTGTCGAACCTTTTTTGCTTACCGCTGGCGAACACGCGGTTCGCCAGCGCTCATATCGCCAGTGGTAACAGCTTACCGCTGGCGAACACGGACATCATGTTCGCCAGCGGTAAGTTAGTTACCACTGGCGAACATCTTCCTGGTTCGCCAGCGAGGACCCACTTACCACTGGCGAACAGTGGTTTGGTTCGCCAGCGGTATACCCAGGGATTACCACTAGCGAACCAGGTTCCTGTTCGCCAGTAATATGTATTTCTGTTTTAAAATAAAAACAAAAATATTTTACAGCAATATATACGGACAGGTAAATACATATATATTGAAAGAAACAGTATAATTGACAGAATTTAAATAGATATACAAATAGACAAGTGACCCAAATTATTGGTTCATCATGCATGAATTACAAGCCAAAATATACAAGTGAGACCCAATATTTTGCATACATATGCATTAATACACACATATCTCCGGAAGTCGATAGTTTATAGGTCGCAAGTTTTCAAAAGGAAGTATTAATCTAAACTAAAATCACAGACAAGAGAACTGCAATGAT
Source organism: Puccinellia tenuiflora (assembly GCA_012064385.1). NCBI lineage: Eukaryota > Viridiplantae > Streptophyta > Magnoliopsida > Poales > Poaceae > Puccinellia > Puccinellia tenuiflora. The sequence goes on along the minus strand of QRDG01002339.1, from coordinate 418,241 downwards.
GATGAAGAAGAAGAGTATATATGCATGTTCTTCCTCTCTTCCGCTCCGGCTCTGCTTTACTCTTGTAGCTCTTGTAGTTGTAGCCCTCTCATCCCGCTTACTTCGGACATCTTCATCTCTCTGTATACGAGGCAAAGATAAAAGTCTTAGAAAAAGAAAATAAGAGCTAGAGTTTATACACAAATCAAATAATAGTTTGGACACATAGAAGTTCCAGGGATGGTGCGAGTGAGCCAAGTAGGATGCACAAGATGTGTATTCGTGCATATCACAAGGCTCACTAGCGCCATCCCCGGGATCACACGGTGTCACTTCATTTTAATCATCGGCATTCAGAGAGAGAAAGACGAAACAAAACAAAACAACTCAAGTTAAATATAGCATCGATCACACATGCAGGTTCAACGACTTTAGAAGCACAAGTTAATTTACGGATATAATTTACGAACACAAGTTCATCTACCGTACTAAGTAGACAACTCATACCGTCGATCACTTCTTCTTGCGCGGCTTCGGTGGGAACGGGAGAACACCATCTATAGTGAATGGCCGGTGATCACCCTGCGCTATTAAACGACGTACGATCTCGTCGTTCGGTGGTGGTGCAAAGCCGTTGAAGTACACCCCGGAGCGAGGCAAGACATCGTTGCAGATGATTCCCGCGATCACCTGCTGGATGCGACCGAACTCTAGTCTGATACGAGCATCAGTGGCATCTGCCAAGCCGTTGCACCATCTGTCCAGAGCAGAAGGAAATTGCAGTCGTTGTTGATCCTTTACAAACTCCTGCATGTGATTGATGAGGTACCATGCCTCCATCTTACTGCCTGGCGACTGCTTGACACAGGGGAACATAACTTTCTGGTTGAATACAAACTTGCCTCGCACCTTTTTTTCTCTTTTCATGATGCCTTCGCTTCGGGAGTAGGCATTAAGAGCTTCATTCAAAACAAGCTTGATGTGGGTGTAGTCTTTATCCCTATTGACATCACTCCCGGAGTCGAGCTAGACGGCATACGAGTCTTTCGGGTACATGATGATGAGGGTGCCGTATTGGTTACTGCGCAAAACAGTTCAAAACAGACCATCATCGTCAAAATTGCAAAATAGCGTAACAATGGAAATCTACGAAAGCATGTTATGACGGTTAGTGAATGACTTACTCGGGAAAGTAAGGGACGAGAAAGATGTTCTTCTCATGATGCGTACCGAAGAAGTCTCCGATGTACCGCGACACCTTTGCCCTACCCTTAGGGGTGCTCAGGAACATTTCTTTCATGTAGTAGGGGTCAAGTATCGCTATGCCCGGTGTATTCTCATTTAAGATCTAGTGCGCCATACTAAGGGCAACCAGGAGGACGATCGATGGGTGGAGCGCGTACATGTGATACATGTTGAATATGTCATTAAATCTTAGGAGGATCACGTCCCCGGAGTCTCTAGTGATAAAGCCCGAGCCATCTATCTCTGGCACCTTTGCGTGGAAAACCGGGTATGTTGGATTTTCCTCTTTGAGAAGCCTCTCCTCATGATAAAGAACACCCTCATGGAGGCCCCTCATGTCCCCGGTGAGGAGATTTACCAACCTCGGCGGCATCATTGCTTTACCCATATGATGGACCGAATGCCAGTCGACGATGGGTAACCTGTCCATTACCCGGTGCGGCGGCTTCGACTTAGTACCCGGCACCGGCTGGCTGTTGGAGTCAATAGCGGTAGGTTTACTCTTATATCTTTTTCGTCCCGTCTTCTTAGGCTCCTTCGGCGCCATCGCATCTTTGATGGCCTCCTGGACTGTGTCCTGGCTCAAACCAACTTGCTCGGGGGCAGCTTCTGGCGTATCTTGAGAACATAAGAGATGCTTCGTGCACTGATATTTATCTGGGAGATCAGCTTTTTGCCCCCAAGATCATGGTCAACTGGACCCTCGCCAGTATATCTGTCATCGTGAGCTCCATCAGAGTAAGGATCATCAGCGAGGAAGTCATTGGGGTCATCATCGCCATCATTGGCTTCCTCTTCGTCCTGTGTTTGCTGCACTGGCGGGGTGGTGACAGAAGGGTCCATACGAATCAGTGCTTTTGGCATATCAAGGGACAAACCGTGCATTGTTCGAGGTTTAACTCGCTATCGGCTTCGTTCGGTTGAAAAGGAGGATATAAACCTGCGCAACCCGGTAAAGGCCGGATCAATTCAACCCTGAACACATTATCGGCCATAGGCATGCCGTGGAAAATGTGGTTGAGAGGTCTCACGATCTTACCCTTTGCCACGTCCTTCAGCTCACCGTTCACATCAAGGAGCAATGTGCATCTCGTCTCGTCGGCCTGCGAAAACACGTGTAAGGCGTTAGAGAGGGTGCCAAAGAATGAAGTAATATGTATCTTGTCGAGGGTTTTACGATGCTTAATTACCATGATGGCGTTGAGCTTGGCTAACGGCGACGGTCCGTGGGTCGTCGGCGGGGTAATAAAGACGGGAGGGCTTGATCTTTGAGGCGCGGTTACGGCCGACGATTCCTCCCTATCATCTGCGTTGTAGCCGGCCGGGCTCTGCACAACAGGCGCCACACCCCTCGAGTTGCTGGAGCCTGGTAAGCTGGTCACTGGGGGAGGCCCTTGTTTGCCCCCCTCAAGCCAAGCCCCGATGGACATACAGATGTTGGGCAGGAGGGCGTTGAGCCTTTTTTCCACCGCTGCATCGATGGACGCATCCATTTTTGATTGATCATACATGTTCTGCTCCTTTCGCTTCTCCTTGGAGTCGGGGAAGTAATAGGAATGTTTATGACCCATTCCGGTGCCGACCACACGGCCACGATGCGGCACTTTATCCGACGACACCTTCTTTGTCTCGTTTAGAGCCCTAAGGAAAGGTGTCTGATATGGGGCCTTCAGGTCCGAGGAGTCTTCAGATTGATCCTGTTCATCCTTTTCTTGTTCATTGAGAATTTTGTTCTCAAGTTCCTTCACCTTGGCGTTCAAGACAAGCTCCCCGGGCGATTTGGGATTATCCCTGAATCGGGCCCTAACAAATTTCCGGGCGAGCGGGTCTTTGATCTTGTCGTAGGGGTTCGGCCCTTCCTTCGCGCGTCCTCCTTTTGTCAAATTGGCTCCTTTCCGGCATAACCCCGGCTTCCGAGATTGTGGGGAGCAACGTTCTTCTTCTGCATGTCTTCCTCCCACTGCCTCAGCTTCTGCTTTGCAGCAGTGGCTTCTATGGCCAAGAATTCTTTAAAATCCTCTTCGGAAATGCTGGGCCACATTTTGTGGATCTCTTCGAAACCGGCACCTTCTTCCTCAATCATCTTCCTAACATTTGTTCTCAAGTTGAAAGGGCTTTGCCCAACTTGCCGAGGGCTTGTGTGTTAACAATATTTGTTTTGATATCCTTGTTATTGTAGGGTGCCGGGAACTTGTATCGTGTGTGCACCTTATCAATGAGGTAGGCGGCCAAACCTTCGTTGTCCTTCGCCTTTAGGTTGTCGTCAGTTGATTCTCCCCCATTCCCGAGCGATGCATCCAAGCTGGATGCCGTACCCTTTGACATATTTTACCGGCTTCGTAGGAAGACCGCTTTTAGGGTCCACCTCTGTGAATGCATGTTGGGTGGTGCCGAGCTTGTTTGGTTCCCTCTTCTTGCGTTTACGGTCTTTTCTGGCTTCGCTACCAGAAGGGCCGCCCTCCTCGGCGCCACTAGTAGTGGTCCCAGCATCACCACGCTCGGCTTCGCTAGCGGATGGGGCCTCCATCTCATCATCGGCCGCATGCTCGATCTCATCGTCGTCGGCATGCTTGTACTGTGCAAGCATCGACAAGTATGCGTTGTCGCCTCCTGTCCGAGAACCCCCGGCCTGGTCGTTGTGAGCCATCGATCTTCGCACTGTCGAGGAAATTATTAAGTCAAAGTTAGTACAAAAAATATAAGAAAAAACCACTTAACTAAATACTAAGGTACCCCATGAGTCCAAATTTGCCGGAATGTCGATTAACTTCCGTATCGGCAAATTCGGGTAAATGTCCTATTGTATAGCAAAAGTCATGCCAAAATTCACGGAAAATTTCGGCATGACCTTTGCTAAAAATAGGGCATATGGAGTACCCGAATTTGCTGGAACGGAATTTAATCAACATTCCGGCAATCTCAAGGGCCTCATGGGGTACCTGCAAACATTTCATACACACACAGCGCATTCCGACAACATTTCGACAAATTCACAAAGGGCTCAACGGCCTCGATCACCACACACATTTCACAAAAACAACCACCACATTCCACAAAGGCATCACCACATATCCACCACCACCACCAACACATTCACCACAAAACGTCATCGATGCTCTCATCATCTCACATGAAATCCGAGAACAACAACGACGTCAACGTCCTTCTAAACTTCCTGCATATGGAAAAACAATTGGAATTAAGAATTATAATCATAACAATTGGAATAATTGAAACATTTGAACTAACTAACTAACTAAACCTAATTTGAACTAACCTAAAACTAACTAACTAATTTGAACTAAGCTAATTTGAACCTACCTAATTTGGACTAACTAACCCTAAAACATAAACCTAATTTGAACTAACTAAACCTAAAACCTAATTTGGATGGCCCAAACCCTCTCTCCCCCTCTTGTCTGCCTAGGGAACACGTAGGGGAGTTTCTCCTCTCTCACTCCCTCCTCTCTGTCGCGGAGACAAAACCGTGGGCTATGCCGCCCCCTGCACCCCTACGACCCTCTCTCTCACCCATTTGCACCTCACGCCGCAGAACACCCCCAATGGACGTTGAGCACACCACTCTGGACACGTCCACGTTCTGCACCTCACACTTGACTTTGGTCATTTTTGACTGCGTCATCCTCCTCACTCCAGCATGCAAACACCCCAGTCCCCAGCTCCTTAACCCAGCCATCTCTCTCTCAGTTTGACATTATATCGAACACCTAGTGGGCAAGGAGGGAGAGGTGGCCGGGGAAGAAGGGGAAGGAGGGAGAGGTGGCCGGCCGAGGAAGAAGGGGATGGAGGGAGAGGAGAGCAAGGAGGGAGAGGAGGGGAAGAGGGTGTGCTGACCTTGCTCAGGGAAGAGGAGATGGCGGCTGGTGGCGGGGACCGTGGCGTGGACGACCACTGGCTCGGCGAGGAGGGGGGAGGGCTCGGGGGATGGCGGCGGCAGAGGCAGAGGTAGAGGCGCGGGGGAGAGGCGGCGGTGGAGGCAGAGGCATGGGGGACGACGGCGGCGGAGGCAGAGGCGCGGGGGAGGTCGTCGGCGGCAAGGGGAGGGCTCGGGCTGGGCACGTGTGGGAGAGATTGAGGGAGAGACGGTTTGAACCGTGCGCGGTTCGTATAGCTAAGTGTTATAGCTGCTCTATAGAGGGTGATTCCTTATCGCTGGCGAACAAGGTATTCGGTTCGCCAGCGGTAAGGCTTACCGCTGGCGAACAGCTAACCCTGTTCGCCAGTGGTAGAAGCTCACCGCTGGCGAACATGGGTCTGTGTTCGCCAGCAGGCAAGTGAGTAAATTTTTTAGTATTATTATTTTCCATTCTGTTTATTTTTTTTTCCAAATTAATTTTCCCTTATTGATTTTCATGTTTTCTTGTTTTCTTATCTATTTCTTGTTTTGTTTTCTAAGTCATGATTTTAAAATTGGTAAAAATAGTTTTGATAAAATTGGTAAGTTTTTTTATTATTTAGCTTTCCCATTTATTTTCTTTTTTCCCTCTAATTTTTCTGTTTTCTTGTTTTGTTTTCCATTTCATGATTTTGAAAAAGAGTGACTTAATGAATAAAAATAATTAAGTTTCAAGGATATAAACATAATTAAGTTACACATATATATATAATTAGTGCAAAATATCACATCCGTAGATCATCGATACAAGTCCGATACAAAAGAGAGATACACATCGCGCGTCTTTCTCAGCGTTTGGCATTCTTCTTGCCTTTTTTGGTCGTTGTTGCATAATTTAGCCCCACATCATGACTTCTTCTTTTGAATGGAAGACCTTGTTTAGGTAGCGTGGTTCTGCTTCTTCTTGTGGTGTATGTTGCCTTATCATCATGATCTTGATCATCGTCGATATTTGGGTCGCCGAACATGTCGAACTCGTCCTTGTTGGCGACACCGTCCATTCCGACGATGTTTCTTTTGCCTCTCCTGACGACGACACGGCTAGGCCGTGACGGATCGGTTATGAAGAAGCATTGGGAGACGTGCTTAGCCAGTACCCATGGCTCATTTTGCGCGGTGACGTTCACGCTTGATGAATTGCCGGCTTCGGGTATAACCATGGTGGTGAAGTATTTGTCTTCTTTTTGGACGGTCGACATCCTAGCCCATCTGACGCGGAACATCGGCACCTTCTCTCTAGAGTAGTTAAGCTCCCAGATCTCCTCGATCCTTCCGTAGTATCTTAACTTTTTGTCACCGGTGTAGGATTCCATCGTTACCCCTGAGTTTTGATAATCCGATGTTTTGTCCTTTTGCTCTGTGTAGAAAGTGAACCCGTTGATATCATATGCTTGAAACGTCGCGAGGTTGGGGGCGGGGCCACGTGACAAGGCGTATAAGAGTTTAGCTTCCGCACTAGCTGTTGGGGGCGGAGCGTCAAGCTCATCTTTGAACCAACGCAAGAAAGAGGAGTTGTGCTCTCTAATTATTTCTCCTTCTGTCCTCCGCTTGCCCTGGTCAGTGTACTTCTTCTCAATCAGGCTCTTGTGCTTTTCCACCCAAATATCGACAATTTGAATGTGTTGGAGAGCCACTAAGTTTGCCCTGTTAAAATCGGTGCGTCGAGAAGCGTGGTACACATGCAACTCCCTCCGGCCATTTTTGTGACCTGCTCCATCGAGCTTGCCAATGTGCTTGTTTCCGGGCAAACCAACAGGGTCCTCCCCGTCCAGAAAATTCGTGCAGAAAGAGGTGCACTCTTCGGTAAGAAAGCCCTGAACGATGCTTCCATCCGGATGGGCCCTGTTACGAACGAATCCTTTGATGACCCCGTTCATCCTTTCGAACGGCATCATGTTGTGCTGGAACAACGGCCCGAGATGGATGATATCATCCACGATATGGACCAACAGATGCACACAGATGTCAAAGAATGCGGGTGGGAAGTACATCTCAAGCTCGCATAGTATCACGACGATCTCTTCCTGCAGCCTTGAGAGTTGCTTCCCGGTGATTGACTTTCGGGAGATCACGTCGAAGAAGTTACAGAGGCCAAAAAGGGTTTCACGGACGTGCTTGTCCATTATCCCTTGGATCGCAACCGGAAGTATCTGCGTCATCATCACGTGACAGTCATGAGACTTCATCCCGCTGAACTTTTGTTTCTGCGGGTCTAAAAATCTGCTTATTAGCCTCGAGTAACCCAAAGGCACTTTGACTCCTAGAAGGCACTTGATCAATTGTTCGATCTCGTTCGGACTTAGAGTGAAGCAGGAGGGGGGGGGGGGCAGTAATAGTCGTTCCTCTTAACCCTTTTTCCCTTGGGACCGTCCGTCTCCTCTTCCGATTGGTCATGATCAATAGCCGGGCGTCCTCCGTGAAGCTCTTCCCGGATACCCATATGTATCAGGTCGCTTCTTGCTTTCGGCCCATCTTTCATCCTCTCCGGCATGTTCAGCAGAGTGCCAAACAGACTCTCGAACACATTCTTCGTGATATGCATTAGATCTAGGCAATGAGGCGTACCGAGGATGGGCCAGTACGGCAAGTCCCAAAACACGGACCTCGTTTTCCATACATCCAGGAGTGATTTTGGCGCCTTTTGCTTCTTTCCCGGCCGAGAGCACTCTTCCCATTCATTCAGCAAATCATATATTTCTTCGCCGCACCTCTTACATGGAGGTCCCCAGAGCTCTTCTTCGCCGTTGAAAAGGTCTCCATGCCTTCTGCACAAGTCTTTAATTTGTAGCCACCTTCGATGGCCGATGTAGACTGTTTTTGAAGACCCGGGATCTTTCTGGAGCTGGTGAAATGTCGGGTCATCCATGCACCTCACACATCCGTTATGTCCGTGGCACACCTGGCCTGAGACGTATCCGTAGCCGGGATAGTCGTGCACCGTACAGAGCAAGGCGGCTCTCATAGGAAAATATTCTTCTGCGAGGGCGTCCCATGTGTTGACCCCGCCTTCCTCCCATAACGTGTGTAGCTCATCTTTCAGTAGCTTCAGATACAGATTGATGTCGGTGCCCGGTTGTTTCGGCCCTTGAATGAGCATGCTCATGTGTATGTACTTCCTCTTCATACACAGCCAGGGCGGGAGGTTGTATATCCATACGAACACGGGCCAGGTGCTATGTGTGCTGCTCTGGTTGCCAAACGGATTGAGCCCATCGGTGCTCGCACCCAACCTAATGTTCCGTGGCTCTGCCCCGAAAGTTGGATATTCATCGTCCAATGCTTTCCACTGGCATGCATCCGAAGGGTGTGTCAGATTTACCTTTTCATTCCGCTCTGGATCTCTCAGAACTTTCTCCCTTCTCTCCGCGTGCCAACGCATGAGCTTTGCTTCCTTGCGGTCCGCGAAATAGCGCCGTAGACGGGGGATGAGCGGAAAGTACCACACAACTTTTCGAGGAGCTTTATTCCTCCCTTTCTTGTATCGAGCAGCCTTGCACACCGGACATGTGGTCTTGTCCGCGTCCCCTTCCCGAAAGATGTAGCAGTCGTTGATGCACACGTGGTATTTTTCGTGCGGTAGATCAAAGGGGCACACGATTTTCTTGGCCTCATCACAACTTTTAGGACACGTGTTCTCCTTCGGAAGCTTTCTCTGCCAGTATTGCAGACTTGCGTCGAGGCTTACGTCGCTCCATTTGTATCTTGCCTTCATCTGCAGAACATCGAGCGCTACTTTCAAGCGGGAGTCATCCGGTTCGCAATCTGGATACAACGGAGTATTCGAGTCTATCTCTAGTTGCGCCAGTTTAGATTCCTCTCTTGCGGCAGATCTGGGGTTAGTCGTCTTCTTGAGAAGCAGTTCTTTGAGATGAGGGTCCCGCACGACTGAAGTTAGCGGTGCCCGCGTGTCCTCGTCTTCCTCCGTTACGTGTTGCTCATCACTGTCTTCTCCAGCATATATATCATGGTGCGGATGAGCAGGCTCTTGATCATCTTCTTGCACCTCATTGTCATCATTGACCTGCTGCCATTCCTGATCATTTCCTGCCGCCGCCTCATGGATTTCATCATCATCTTCATCATCACTTATCCACTGAGTGTGCCCCTCCATGAAACCACGCCTGAGCAGGTGCTCCAGCAACTGTCCGCTAAAGGGGTCGAGGGCGCCCTCTAGTCTGCATTTTCGACACGGACATTGTATCATTTGGCGATTATTCCGTAACATGTCTTCCGTCGCGTGCCTCAAGTATCTATTCACGACACGTTCGCTCAAAGTGACCATTGTCGCCTGCATGGTGTAGAACAAATAATACAATTATTAGAACCATATATATATATATATCGTTTTTCACGAAAAAATTCGGCATGACCTTCCTAGAAATAGGACCTAAGAGGGAGTGCCAAAATTTGCCGAGACGGAAATTAATCAACATCCCGGCAAAATATTGGCAACTCATTTCAATTTCACAAAAAATCATTAATTTCGGTCCATTCCGACAAATTTTGGTCAAACTCCCCTTGCCAAAATCATTAATTTCGGTCCATTCCAGCAAATTTCGGTCAAATTTAACGAAAAATCATTAATTTAATTTATTATATAAAAATCAATCTACCGTAATTAGATGACCACATGTACGAGATCGAGTCAAGTTCACCGAGAAATTGATGTGTAATGCTTGTAGCTAGAACGATGTGTTGGAGAGAGAGAGCGAGATAGGACTAGATCTAGAGTTGTGGAGGGAAATCTTTGGTGGATAGGTTGGAGAGAGGGAGGTGAGGCTAGATCTATTAACTAAAATAGTTTTTATTGGTTGAAACTAGAGAAAATGATGGGGGGGTGGCATTTAATGGAGTAGCAACAATGGGGAGTGAAGAGGAGAGGAAAGTGCAATAATGGAGAGGAGAAAGGGGGCTGGTCAGGTTGGTGAAAATGTCAGTAAATCACTGGCGAACAAGAGGAAGGTTCGTGGTACGTGCCTTACCACCGGCGAACCATCTGCGTTGTTCGCCAGTGGTAAACGAGGGCCCGGGGGACCCCAGCGGGACCATCTACCGCTGGCGAACCATGGTTCCCGTTCGCCAGTGGTACCTAACTTACCGCTGGCGAACAGGAACATGTGTTCGCCAGCGGTAGATGGCCCCGCTCAGTACGCCCGGGTCCGCGTTTACCACTGGCGAATCAGTTTTATAGTTCGCCAGTGGTACGTGCCTTACCACTGGCGAATCAGTTTTATAGTTCGCCAGCGGTACTTACCACTGGCGAACACGTTTTATTCGTTCGCCAGTGAGTGGCTGGCGGCTATACCCATTTTCCTACTAGTGTCACAAAGATGAGACTATTAAACACTTATTCTTCGAGTGTAGATTTGCGAGTTCTATATGATTAATCATCCAGATAGGTTCTACCTTATTCCCATCATGTAGCATTGCTAATATTTTTAGCAGTTTGCTAAATGGTGTGGATCGTAGGTTTAAAAGACTTATTAGGGTGCGAGCGTTAGCCGTTATATGGTCGCTTTGGCTGTGTAGAAATGACAAGGTTTTTAATCATAAAAATTTGTCTCTTATGCAGGTTATCTACATGACTACTGCTACTCTCCGTTTACGGTCTCCGTTGCAACGTGTGGAGCATCGCGACCTTTTTACGGAGATGTATATAAATCTGGATGGAACGGCGAGAGACTTTTTATCCCAATATGGATGACAGCATAATTTGCGGATCGGCACTCCACATGGATGGCAGCATAATTTGCGGATCGGCCCTCCACCACCATAGGCGTGTTTACAATTTCTCATTCTGATATTTAACTCGTCTTTGTTTTTCCTTTTTCATACTTTTTAGTGACATTTGGCTGCATGCATGCTAACTATGCAGAGGCCGAATGTAATACTTAAAAATTTTAAGTAATAAAGCTTACTTTATCGGAAAAATATAGGTAATCGAGATAACGCATACAGGTAGCTATAAATATGTAATTGGATGTCAAAGTCGTTGTAGTATAGTGGTAAGTATTCCCGCCTGTCACGCGGGTGACCCGGGTTCGATCCCCGGCAACGGCGTACTTTTTTTCATCATTCGATGAATCAGGAGGCGTTGTGCTTTGTGCTCGCTACAAAGCTCCCAGATATGCAGCAGACGGGCCAGTATCGTGTCATTTGCATCGAGTGATGGGCCCTATTTTGTTTTGGTTCTGGGCTATCGCACTTGTTGCTCCGGCGCAGCACCAATGCTGGCAACGAACACATCACACTAACTGTTTGGGCGTTTGTGTGATGAACACCTAACTGAACGGAACACAGTAATTTGATACAACATGAAGATGCGTAAAATGTGGATCTTTGAGGTGATAGACTCAGTCAGGCAAGGTGAATTCATCGCAATTCTAGTTACAATGTGGGCGATCTGGTACGCAGGGCGAAGGGCCTTATTATTCGATAAAGAGTACAAGAGACCGTTTGTCTTTTTTTTTCTTTTTTTTTTCTTTTTTTTGCGAAACAAGAGTCCGTTGTCTGCTGTCTATATACTGTTTCATGAAGACCTGCCTGTGAGATTTGGAAATTTTACTAAACCTCAGAAACCGGTGAAGCAGGTCTTGCTGAAGGTGAGAGGGCCAAAGTGGGTTCGTGCTCCACCATTTAACACTGCATAGATTAACGTAGACAGAGCGGCAACGAAATCTGAAATCAAAGTAGCTGTGTCAGTTGCAAAAGACTCGAGATAATTTCCTTCTACGGTGACTATGGAAGGAATCTCGGATCCTACTATTCTGGAATGCATGGCTTGTCGCGAGATGCTTACATTGCATTGGCCAGTGATCTAATTATTCAATGCCTGAAAATTCGACGGACTGTTTGGAAATGGAAGTTGCCAGTACCTTATAGTCTCTGGCAGCTGGATAAAGGAAGGTATGTCAATGTTGTGAAGGAATGCGTCGAAAGGGCGCATCAGTGTGATAAGTCAATCTTGTCTGTCACGAATGGAGAGGTTCTAATGGTGAAGCTCATTCCTTAGCTCATTATGCTACGCCTTTGGACGGTGGTCGATTGGTTTGGCTAGGCAGGTCGCTAGTTCGGGAGTTGAATTAGCACGTAAAAACCACTTGGTTGTTAAGCTGGAATGTATTGTTGAGAAAGAAAAGAGCAATTCAAAGCGTCTTGGCAAGCAAATGGTGACCCTTGAGACTGAACTGGCTAATTATGATTATTTGGTCGAAGATCTTGAACTAGATGGAGAAAACAAAACAATGTTTATACAGGAACTTGAAGTGATGGTAGAGGAGAAGAGTAGAGAGAAGATTGCAATGCATGAAAAGGGAAAGTTTGGGAGTTGAATTGGCACGTAAAAACCGGTTGGTTGTTGAGGTGGAGCGTACTGTTGAGGAAGAAAAGAGCAATTCGAAGCGTTGGCAAGCAAATGGTGGCCCTTGAGACTGAACTGGCTAATTATGATTATTTGGTCGACCATCTTGAACTGGATGAGAAAAAGAGCAAGATTGATACATTAACTTGAAATGAAGCTAGAGTAGAATAGTATATACATTTTGGCAGTTATCATAGTTTTCATCTCGTCTCTCCCTTGTTTTATTATCTAGTTGTGGCAAAGTTGTTATTGAAATCTAATGTGTGTTGGAACAGTCAATGTTCTAATTTAGGCAAGACAAGAATGTGGAAGATGTTAGAATTGTATTTTGTGTATATGCGTGTACGTGTATGTTTCGGTATTGTATACCGCTGTAACTCCTTGTTGTACAAGCTGATCCTTATATATATGAAGAGATGCCAGCCGGTTGGGGCTAATCACGACAAATAATTCTTTTTGACTTGGTATCAGAGCGAGCCGACCCAACCTAGGGTTTCCGCCCGCACCCCGTGCTTCCGCAGCCGCCGCCGCCCACGCCCCGCGCGTGCCGCCGCCGCCACGATCCGACGCGATGACCACCTCCGCGTTGCAGCTCTCCACCTCCGCCGGCGCGTTGGCCTCGTCCTCCGCCCCATCTATCCCCGCCGGCGCCATCATCTCCGCCCCCACCGGCCACAACACCAACACCATCACGGTGCGCCTAGATCGCACTAACTTTCTTCTCTGGAAGATGCAGGTCGTCCCCAACATCGTCGGCCAGGGATGGTACGGCTTCCTCGACGGTTCTTGCAAAGCGCCTCCGGCCACGGTCACCGAAGGAGAAGGTGCCAACGCCGTGACCAAGGCCAATCCGGACTACGACTTGTGGTTTTACACGGATCAGCGTGTCCTCAGCGTCCTCGTCGGCTCCATGACGGAGGAGATCCTCGGCCACCTAGTCGGCCGCACCACCGCGTCGTCCGTATGGGCGTGCCTCGTGTCCATGTTCTCGGTGCAGAACAGGGCAGGGGTGCGCCAGATGCGGCGTCAGCTCTCGACGCTGAAGAAGAACGACCTCACCGCCGCCGCCTACTTTCACAAGATGAAGGGGTTCGCGGTTGCCATGGCCCAGGTGGGGTCGCCCATCTCCGATGATGATTTGATCGACTACATCGTCGTCGGTCTCGGGACTCAGTACGAGTCCCTCCAGCACTCTCTCACGGTGCTGGCCGCCACTGGCGCTGACACCCTCAGCCTGGCGGACTTCTACTCCATGCTCCTCTCCTGCGAGTCCCTCAAGGAGCAGAACGCCATCGCCCCCCGAGTTCTCCACCTCCGCCAACGCCGTGGCGCGGCAAGGCGACCTCCGTAGAGGAGGGCACCCCTTCGCCGACACCCACAACGGCGGCCGCTCCAAGGGTCGCCCTACTGGCCCGCAAGGTGGTGGTCAATACAACGGCGGCCAGCAGCAGCAGGCCCCCCGTGGCAACCGCTCCAACCAGGGGGGCAGCGGTGGTGGCGGCCAGGGCAACGGCGGTGGCGGGCGCAACAATCGAAAGCGCGATCGCCCCCGCTGTCAAGTTTGCAAGTACTGGGGGCATGAGGCTCTTCAGTGCAAAAATCGCTTCAACCAAGCGTTCCAATACGAGGACAACCGTGCTGGCAATTCTGCCTCCTACCAGCCTGGCCCTAGCCAGCCTTGGCTCTTCGACACTGGCGCCACCGACCACCTCACCAATGACATGGGCAGGATGAACATCCAGGAACGCTACACCGGCACGGATCAAGTGCAAGTCGCCAACGGTGCAGGTTTGTCTATTACGCATATTGGTCACTCTCGTTTACCTGGTTCATCCTCTCCCATTGAACTTAAAAATATTCTTCTTGTTCCTGAACTTAGCAATAATTTGCTCTCTGTCTATCGCCTTGTTTTTTACAATAAAATCTTTATTGAGTTTCATAAATTCTTTTTCTGTGTCAAGGACAAGGTCATGAAGAAAATACTTCTTCACGGTAGGAGTCGTAACGGCCTCTACCCTCTTCCATTCAGCCACGCCGTAGCATCTGGGCATCGCGCGTCTTCCGGCGTTCGGCTGACTTCCGAGCAGTGGCATCGGCGTCTTGGTCATCCTTCAAATAAAATAGTTCATACCATTGTTAGTTCCAATAATTTGTCATGTTCTCCAAACATTGAGTCTTCCGTGTGTGATGCTTGTCAGCGTGTTAAGAGTCACCAACTACCATATAATTATTTTACTCGTGTTTCTACATCACCACTTGAGCTTATCTACTCCGATGTTTGGGGTCCGGCTTTGCCCTCTTCTGGGGGATTTAAGTATTATGTCAGTTTTATTGATGACTATAGTCGCTATTGCTGGATATATTTGATCAAAAATAAGTCGGATGTTGAGAGCATCTTTTATACCTTTCAAAACCATGTTGAGCGTCTTTTAAATGGTAAGATTCTTTCTGTTCAGTCGGACTGGGGGGTGAGTATCACCACCTCCATGCTTATTTTCAGCGCACCGGCATTGCTCACCGTGTGTCTTGTCCGCATACTTCTCAACAAAATGGTATAGCTGAACGCAAGCACCGTCATCTTGTCGAGACTAGTTTATGAAAGAACAACAATGCCCAAGATGTCGCCTAGAGGGGGGGGGTGAATAGGCGATTAATTTTTTTTCTATTTAGGGGCTTGATAATTGCGGAATAAAACTAGGTGTTTAAATTAACAAGCCAACAACCTAATTACTAGGATCACCTATATGCACCAACAACCTATGCTAAACAAGGCAAGCAACAAGGTGATAGCTAGATATAGACTTCAAGCACGATGGCTATCACAATGTAAATTTGCATAAGTAAAAGCTCGGGTATAGAGATAACCGAGGCACGCGGAGACGAGGATGTATTCCCGAGTTCCTCCTTGTTAAGGGAGTACGTCTCGTTGGAGGGGTGTGAGATCGCCACAAGAGGCCTACTCAAGATGCCACAAAGGCCTCACCCTATTCTCCGATGAACCTCACCCAAGGGATTGGTTCACCTTCCACTATCGGAATCCTTCGGGGCGGATTCCGGAGCCCTTACAACTTCTCTTGGGGCACACACCCACAACTCAATTGGGGGCTCCCAAACTTGTGCCAAAGCTTCACAAATCGAAGTCTCCGCGGCACCTCCAAACCGTCTAGGGTACACAATGCACCCAAGAGGCACAAAGCTCTTGGGAACACAATGCACCCAAGAGTAACAAGCTTCTCAACGTCGATCTTCACGTATCACCGTAGGAAGAGCAACCCAATGCAACAAATGCAAAAGGCAAGAGCACACAAAGTGGTCAAGTCCTTCACTCCGAAATCCAACCAAAGCAACTAATTGCTATGGAGGGATTTGAGAGGAAGAACAAAGGGAAGAACACAAAGCAACCCTAAATATAGATCCACTAAGTTCCCCTCACTTAGAGGAGGATTTGATTGGTGGAATGGTAGATCTGGATCTCCTCTCTTGTTTCCCTAAAGATGGGCAAGAATCATTGGAGGGAAGTGGAGGAATCAAGCTCTCAAAGATGTGCAACAATGGAGGAGAGAGAGAGAGCAAAAGGTTCACCAAGAAGCTTTTTAACTGTTGGGGAAGAAGGCACGTTTAAATAGGTGCCCAAAAAACTGGCCGTTGGGGCGCAGATTCCCGCAGGACCGGTAGTACCGGCCCAAAGGGCGGTACTACCGCCCTACACGAATCAGCGCACCAACGGTCATTTGCAAAGACCCGCAGGGCCGGAAGTACCGCTGCGGCTCCCGGTACTTCCGGTCGCCCGGTAGTACCGGGGCTACTTCCGGCCAAAAACCGGGAGACTCCACAACATCCAGAACCTAAAAACATAAGCGGAAGTGCCTCCGGAAATTTCCACCGGAAGTAGAGAGCGGAAGTACCGCCACGGTCACCGGTACTTCCGGTGGCCCGGTACTTCCGGTCCAAATTTCGGGGGAACTCAAAGTTCCAGTACCTGGGGAAAATAAGCGGCAGTGGGACCGGAACTGGCCACCGGAGGTGCCCAGCGGTAGTACCGGTCCTGGTACCGGTACTTCCGGCCACTGAAGAACATCAAAACCTGAAACTGAATAACTTTTGCGTGGAAACTCCGAATCGAGTGAATCCAATTTTGTTGGAAAGAGGACGACAAGAGCTTACACTACAAAAAGTCAAAATATTGAAACAAGCCAGGGAGATTGTGCAAAGGGATGGAATGGTGAGACCTTTCCAAGCGGATGAACCGGCAAAATCTCCAACACTGAAAACGCACAAGTTTTTCATCAAGACTCCGTTTTCTATGATCTTGGGCTTGTTTCGAAGATAATCACAAGCCCTACAAGATCATGCATATACACATCATAGTCTATCATGTGAGGAGGAGAACATAAGGAGAGAGTTTGACCTCTCGTAGAAGAGACAAACCGGTAAAACCTCCGATATCAAAAACGCAAAAAGATATTCATGAGATCCGTTTTTGATGAACTAGAGCTTGGTATGGAGATGAACACAAGCTCTAAATTCTCACATGGATAAAAGCCAAATAAGAACCAATAAAGATGATTGCATGGATGCAAAGGTTTGAGCTCTCTACGAACGATACGATCACGATACTCGGTCGAGAGCCCCTCTTGATAGTACGACTATCTATCCTATAACCCGGTCTCTCACTAAACAACATGAGACTGGTAAAATAGAAACCCTATCAAGATCATACCTTTGCCTTGCGCATTAATCCACTTGAGGTCGATGAAGACGATCTTCATCTCCTCAAGACGAACCACCTTTCTTGAATGCGCCTTGCTTGGTGAAGATTCACATGGCTCCCCCATACACCAAGATGGGAGAAGCAACTCTTCGGCATATCTACACTTGGCCTTTATCTTGATGACGAACACCTTGGCCTTGATCAACAAATGATCTTCTTCCCTTAACCTTGACTCCAACACATGGAGAACAAGCAAGACCTTGACTCCAACAAATGGAGACAAGCAAGCTAATGGACACCTTGGCCTTGATCAACAAATGATCTTCTTCCCTTAACCTTGACTCCAACACATGGAGAACAAGCAAGACCTTGACTCCAACAAATGGAGACAAGCAAGCTAATGGACACCTACAAATATAGCTCAATGCAAATATTAGTCCATAGAGATTGTCATTAATTACCAAAACTATGCATGGGATCAACCATGCACTTTCAGTTTAGCCCTCCTAGCGCACTCCTCCCTGCCCCTTTGGTTTTGGGATGAGGCGTTTCTTACTGCTTGCTATCTCATAAATAGGATGCCCACACCTGTTATCAACAACGCCACACCCATGTTTCGCCTTCTCAATATGACTTCCGAGTACTCGTTTCTCCGCACGTTTGGTTGTGCGTGTTGGCCTAGTTTGCGTAAGTATAATTCACGTAAGCTCGAGTTTCGCTCTCAGATGTGTGTGTGTTTCTTGGGTATAGTCCCATACATAAAGGCTACAAGTGCCTTGATCGCTCCACTGGTCGTATTTACATCTCTCGTGACATTATTTTCGATGAGACAGTGTTCCCCTTTGCCACTCCCGGTGTCACTGTTGATGTCTCCAAACTTCTTCCGGTGTCGTTTCCGTCTGATGAACCAGTTACTTAGAGTACCGATACGCGTAGTTATGACATTACCTTGTTACCGGCTAATGCACCTGGTTTTGTTGTTAGCTCTCCTGTGCAGGTTCCCGCGGCGCTGCCTCTGTCGATCGACATCCAGGCGCCCTCGGCGCCACCGCCTCATCATGCCTCGGCCGGTGCGCCAGGGCCCGCCCCGCATGCAGACGCGTCGGCCTCCCCCAGTGCCACTTCTGGTGCCGACTCGGCCCGCGACTAGCGTGCGCGCTCCCTATCGCCCGCGCGGTCGCCAGCGTCGACACCGCCCGCCTCTCCCTCCCGCGTCGGGCCTGCCTCTCCGGCCCGCGACGGGCCTGCCTCTCCGGCCCGCGACGGGTCCGCTTCGTCGAGTTCGTCTTTACCCGCTTCATCGCCCTCGTTGCCTCCAGCGCCTCCCGATGCCGAACCGGCTCGGGTCATCGTCACGCAACAATGTAATGCTGTCTACCGTCCCAAGGTGTATCGGGATGGCACGGTTCGGTATGACCCCTACCGCCGCCGTGCGTTTATGGTGGAGCCCGCGTCTCATCGCACCGCTCTCTCCGAGCCGGCGTGGCACGCTGCTATGGAGGCTGAGTTCGAGGCCCTTCCGGCAAACAAGACATGGACATTGGTACCCCATCCACCCAGCACTAATATTGTTGGCAGCAAGTGGATCTTCAAAACGAAGTTCCGTCCTGATTGTTCAGTTACAAATACAAGGCGAGGCTTGTAGCTCGAGGCTTCACACAGCAGTACGGTATTGATTATCATGATACTTTCAGTCATGTGGTTAAACCAGTCACAGTTTGCTTGGTGCTTTCTCTTGCTGTCTGTCTCTCGTGGTTGGTGCCTTCGTCAGATCGATGTGAGTAATGCCTTCCTCCATGGTTTTCTTACTGAGGAAGTGTATATGCAGCAGCCCCCTGGTTTTGAGGATTCGCGGTGTCCTTAGTATGTTTGCAAGCTGCAACGTGCTCTCTATGGTCTCAAACAGTCGCCCCGTGCCTGGTATGCACGCTTAAGTGACAACCTCCATCAGCTCGGTTTTATTGCTAGCAAGGCGGATACTTCTCTGTTCATCTTTGATCATCAGGGAGTTGTGATATATATGCTCGTCTATGTTGATGACATCGTCTTGGCTGGATCCTCGGCGTCTGCTATTGAGCAGCTTGTTGCCACTCTTTCTGGTTCTTTTCCTATCAAGGACCTTGGGCGCCTGGAGTATTTTCTTGGTATTGAGGCAGCTTATAATTATGAGGGTATGGTGTTGACGCAGCACAAGTATGCTCTTGATCTCTTGCACCGGGCCAACATGGAGCAATGTCGGCCGGTTACCACGCCTATGTCTACTTCCGACAAGTTGTCTCGAGATCAAGGTGAACCGCTCGGTTCTGAGGATGCTTTCAAGTACATGAGTCTTGTTGGGGGTCTCCAGTATCTTACCCTGACGCGCCCTGACTTGTCGTTTGCTGTCAACAAGGTGTGTTAGTACTTGTCGCAGCCTACTACCGCTCATTATGAGGCGGTGAAGCGCATCCTTAGGTATATCCGAGGCACCGTGTCTACTGGCTTGCGTTTTCGGCGCTCCTCGTCTACGGGGTTGAGTATTTTCACTGATGCGGATTGGGCTGGCTGTTCTGATGATCGCCGTTCCACTGGCGGTTTTGCAGTTTTTCTTGGTCCTAATCTTGTGTCTTGGAGTTCTCGCAAGCAACCGACGGTTTCTCGCTCCAGTACTGGCAGAGTACAAGGCTTTAGCAAATGGCACCGCTGAGGCTATATGGATACAGTCGGTGTTGAAGGAGCTTGGTGTGTTTCTCTCCCAACCTCCTGTTTTATGGTGCGACAACATTGGCGCCACGTACTTATCTGCCAATCCAGTTTTTCATGCCCGCACGAAGCATATCGAGGTTGATTTTCACTTTGTGCGCGAGAAGGTTGCCTTGGGTGCACTTGATGTTCGGTTCATCTCAACCGCCGATCAGTTGGCTGACGTGTTCACGAAGCCTGCTACTCAGCTCACACTTCGTCATTTTAGTTCCAATCTCAACCTTGTTCACGACGGTTTAGATTGAGGGGGGGGGGGGGGGGGGTTAGAATTGTATTTTATGTATATGCGTGTACGTGTATGTTTCAGTATTGTATACCGCTGTAACTCCTTGTTGTACAAGCTGATCCTTCTATATAAAGAGATGCCAGCCGGTTAGGGCTAATCACGGCAAATAATTCTTTTTGACTGAAGAATCTGTCAATGCATTTGTACAAAACATGAAGAAATTTTGCAGTCCAAATGACATGCTTGGTGTTGTGTTCAAATTCCAGAATATTACAGGCACAATTTGTTTTACAAATCACATTAAGGCATGGCAAGTACTACCAAAACAAATCACATTACGTCATCATATTCAAGCCTGAAGCTTTACAAACATAGAAAATATTGCCACTACTAGAAACATAATACATCTCATTACAAATCTCTCTCTCTTCATGTCCTCAATTTGCATATCTTTCTTCTTCAACAAATTTTCATTCCTAGCATCTTTATGCAGTAACTCTTCATTAAATGCTTTGTATGCTTCTGCATTCCTAGTAAGTGCAACATTCAAAGCACTGTATGCTTCTGCATTCCGCGCAAGTGTAACATTCTCGCTCATGAGCCCACGCAGACTGTAATCAATCAGGTGTGGCTTCAAGAACTCCGGAATTTCATGGTCAGCCCATTCCCAGAATTTGCAACCACCAACCTATTTTAAAAATCACAAGTCAGTGAACATGATCATTTGTTCGGTAGGCGGCACCGGACTGGCATGGCAACCTCACCTGGATAATGTTACAAAACTAAAAAAAAACACATTGATCAGAACTTTGTTCATTTGTAATAGGAATAAGTATATATTTCACCCTCAAATGTATAGAATTGGAGCAAAATCCCCCTAAACTAAAAATTGGTATGATTTCAACCCTCAAATCCTTAATACCGTCTAAATCACCCCCTAATACTGGTTTTTACTCAATTTAGGTGGTTTTGAGAAAAGTTGGACGGTTTAGCATGTTGACGTGGCAGGCTGACGTGGCAAACACCTTTACTTCGCTAGTAGACCCCACCTGTCAGCGCCCCTTGCTTCCGCTTCCGCTGCTCTACATCGGACTCAGGTTGGACGCCGGGCTAGACCGCCCGTCGGCGCCGCCGTGCATCTGGCTGCCCCGCACCCATGCTCGCATGACGTTGCACGCCACCTTGTTGCTCACCACGTCCACAGGCCGTCGCTGGCGAGGATGAGGAACTCGTCCTCGCCGTCCTTCCGCTCCAGCACCCACACCTCCGGATCAGATATCACGTACGGCTTCAGGTAGTGGGCAACGCTGCCGCGGCGGAGCGGGGTTGCGTACGAGCTCGTATCTGCACTTGAGGAGAGGAGGTGGGGGCGAGCTTCCGACGGCGGTCCGCCAAGCACTGGGACAAGCTCTGCCGTCGCCCACTGGGCCACTGTTGCCGATCGAGGGGAAATAGCCGGAGCGGAGAGGTGCCTGGGCGTCGGGCTGCCGAGACAGACACAACTTTTATGGCAATTTGGGGCTCTTGTGCGAGAGCCGGAAGCTGTAAAGTGGTCATGGCGAGCGAGCTGTAGGAGCCGGGTTTGTGGTCCTCTGAAGATTAGTCCGGTACGTGCGCATCCGCATCCAAATTTCTCCATGGCAGTCCACCAAGTTCTCACTGTATTTCCAATTGGTAACTAGCACGCAACAATGCAGGCTGATATTGTTGCTCCGTTCGTGGCACTTTAGTCAAGTACTGATGCTTTTTCCTAAAGAATCACTGAAAATAGTTGTCTATAAATAGCTGTAAATGCAGTTTTTAGCTTCATCTGGTCAGGTTTAGGAAGAGGAGAACTTCTGGTTCAGACTTGCATTTGATTTGAGAAACGTGCTTGTTGTTGTCTGTCTGAAGCTGGTGGTGGAGGAGGCTGCAGGTGGCCGGTCGGCTGCGCGGCCGAGGTCGAAGAAGCAAGGTTGTCTGCTTGTGGGCGACGGGGTTTGGGCGATCTGCTGCCAAGGTCGGAGAAGTCGTCGCTGCTGGGTTGTTGCGCTCTGGGAGAAGGTGACTGGCGGCTTGTTTTACTGTCGAGAGAGCGAGGCTGCTGCTAGTTTGTTCTGCTGCCAGGGATTAACTCCTGCAGCTGCCGAAGAAGTCGAGGTCGAGAGGTGCGGGTGTGCCGTGTGGTGGTTGGTCGTCTTCTCTCTCTCGTCAGTCTTCACCCTTTGATCGTGTCCCTAAATTGCCATAAAATTTGTCTCTGCGTCAGCAGCCCGACGCCCAGGCACCCCTCCGCTCCGGCTATCTCCCCCTGGATCGGCAGCAGAGGCCAGCGGGCGACGGTAAAGCTGTCCCAGTGCTTGGTGGACCGCTGTCGGAAGCTCGCCCCCACCTCCTCTCCTCAAGTGCAGAGACGAGCTCGTACGCACCCCCGTTCCGTCGTGGCAGCGTTGCCCACTACCTGAAGCCATACGTGATATCTGATTCGGAGGCGTGGGTGCTGGAGCGGAAGGACGGCGAGGACGAGTTCCTCATCCTCGCCAGCGACGGCCTGTGGACATGGTGAGCAACGAGGTGGCGTGCAACGTCATGCGAGCATGGGTGCGGGGCAGCCAGATGCACCGCGGCGCCGGCGGGCGGTCCAACCTGAGTGATGCAAAGCAGCGGAAGGGGAAGAAGGGGTGCTGACAGGTGGGGTCCACTAGCGAAGTAAAGGCATTTGCCACGTCAGCCCGCCACGTCAACATGCAAAACCGCCTGACTTTTCTCAAAACCACCTAAATTGAGTAAAAACCAGTGTTAGGGGGTGATTTAGACGGTATTGAGGATTTGAGGGTTGAAATCATACCAATTTTTAGTTCAGGGGGATTTTGCTCCAATCCGATACATTTGGGGGTGAAATAAATACTTAATCCTTTGTAATATCCCCTCCCTGGTTGTCATCGCTCCAAGAAATCCACCTCGAAGCCTTTATCTTCCCATTATAATTGCAATACTTGGCAGGGGCATATTGCAATGTCTTATGTCTGTATGAAACTGGGGAACCAGACAAAGACTCGACGTCGATGTGCCTCGCAGAGCTGCTGCCGCATGTAAAACTAGCCATCTCTCTCTGACTACAAGATATAGGTTCAGTGCGAGGGGTGGTGAGCTGGGACGACGCGGGGAGCACCGTCGATCGCCTCTCTTTGTCAGTAAGGTGTAGGATGTGGCAGGGGCGGGACGATGGGGGAGGGACAAGTAGATGTACTTTTCATGGAGAGATGAGATATATAAAGCCGGGAATGAAATGTGAGGTCGCGATTTTGACCACTTCGTTGCTGACTCGTGGCTTTGAAGCCAAATGACCAAACTAAGCAAAGTTGCTGCTATCATGGACATATTTGGCACAAACATGAATTTGAACACTGTAAACAAGATTGTCCAAGCAAGATTGAAGCAAGTACGGAGAATAAGATGAAAAATTGAACTTCCACAAAGGGCGGGAAACTTTTTTCATTATAGAAAATACAAAAAAGAAAAAATGTTGGCGAGTTCCATGCCAGTGCAAACACTGTTCCGTAGCACCTGACATAGCTCCTCTAAGCAGTCTGTTTTCCGTTTCGTGCGGTGAAAGGTACGACATGCCATGATCTTATTGTCGAGCATCATGTCGTAGCCACATGTAACACTCGTCATTTAGCCTTAGTTGCCGAGTGTTCCAACAGAAAACACTTGGGACATACCCCTATTGTCAGAGTGCATTTTTTTCTGAGAGTTTTTTCGTGGATTTGGCCTAGATCCAGTTGTTGCCGGAGTGTCCGATAAATTACACACGCTAATCTATTTGGGACTTGACAACAGGCTGAAATAGTCATCCATGGATGTTTTTCAGAACAAAATCATAGCATTTTTAGAGTGCGAAAAGGGGATATCCAAATGAGTGGGGTCAAATATAGTACCTGATGTTTGCCGCATTCTATAGCGCATCGACATTTGGATGCACTCTGGATGTGAAAACTGTCAGTCGTCGTGGAAGCGGCGCGCATGCCGGCGGCTATCTTGTCCCGCCAGGCTCCCCGCGAGCCTTCAATTCTCTCAAAGGACGGATCTGGAGGTGTAGAGGCGCGAAAACCATCCACGTAGCCTCCATGTATGGTAGTCGGGGTCCACGGTTGGTTCAGCGCTTGTCGCGCGATCAAGTTCGGTGGATTGTTTGTATGATGATTGAAATAATGTTTCACTAGAACAAGCAAAACAATACTAGTTGGTCAACTGCAAAAATTAACGGGAAAATATAATTTTAACATTTTTGCCAAGTTATACTCAGTCAAATTCCTACACACTTAAATCTGCATCGTGATTCGTGCACAGTGAGTTGCAAGTTAGGTTGAAACCTAGATTTTTTTTACTTGTAAGTGCAGTTGTAACTAGAAGAAAAAGTGTTACGTTCAGTCAGATTTGATTTGAGATTCGTGCTAATCACGAGTTGCAACATGGGTCATAATTAACATTTGATGACATCACCTGGATGAGAATTAAGCTAATTTTTCTTTAACTTAGAATTAGCCACACACACTAATTTTAATGTAGTGCGGATGATTGGAGGACACGCGGCTCCTCGTTTTGCAACCCCATACTTTTTAATATTATGAAAAATAAATATAAGGCTAATAAATTTAGCAATATAAGGATAGCTATAGTGGAGAGTAACATGCATATGACTGCACTATGTTACTAACTTCATGGTGGATAGCAATATATATGTAATGTCATGCAGAAATCAATTTATTAGATTGTAGACTCATATGTCTTGAGATGTGTGATGTTATGGTAACCACAACACACACTCTCATTTAATTATTACACGGCACATCAATTTTTTACACGTAGCATATGTATGTTACAAGCTAAATTACCCTCACTACGACTAGCCTGAATCATTGATGTAGAGGCTGGGATAATACTTTTTCATCTAAACAAAGTAAACAATTGTTGACATTCCATTTTTTCTAGTGTGCCGACCAAAGTATGTACATCAACTTTTATGTGTATGATGTTTCCGGCAATATGATGAAACTCTTGGCCAAACCCTAAACGACGAACCATTTTATAGGAGTTTGGAGCTTGGCAGGAGCCGATGGAGGAAAACAGACAACGACAACGCCGCCTGGAGCACCTCGAATGTGGTTGGGTGCCGATTAAAACAATACCGATCGGTTTATCTGACGGTGGTAGGGTGGGCCCACTTGTTAGAATCCTACGTGGCTAGGGTGCCCGGGCTTGTCCGGCACACCCGAGCTGGCCCCAAAGGTTTTGGGCGGACATGAAGGTGTCATTCTTTTTTTGTAGGCCGTCCGGACAAATGGATGTGGCGTCGCCGGTAACCTTTTTTTGTTTCCAAACCCCGCATTGGACCGATGCAGGGGCATACCAGGGTGGTGGTGATGTGTGCGAGAAGGGCCAAAATGTGGTTTTGGAGCTCAGTTTACTAGAGCCTTTACTTAGAAAAAAATTGAACTAGTATTTTAAAGTGTCAAAAAATTGTAAAAGTAAATCTGAATGTAGCCACACTGTATCCTACATTTTTGCAAAATTTATATAAAATTCTTCGTATTTTGGGGTACACAAAAAAAATTCTGACAAATTTTTGGGGCGAACGGTTCACATACCCAGATCTACAAAAAAAAGTACCGTATTTCGGATTAATATTTTGTACACTTGTATAATAAATCATTTTTATATATCTAGAAATTGTTTCAGTTTTTTTGAAACTTAGAAATATTGTTTTTGAATTTTACAAAAAACAGCCTCCATGAAGCCCGTGCTCCAAAACGAGGCACTCGGGTATTTAGATCTTACTTGAACTAAATACTACTGTCACACAAAAGTTATAACCATTCCAACAACAGATGACTGTTAATGTGTAACGTAGAGTGCACTAGTGAAGAATAGACATATAGCTTCAATTTATTTATCTCCTGTCTAAAATTTGTCGTTCTAGAATAGAGAGGAGATTTGGTGCTCCCGAGCACAAGTGATCCCGGTGGTCTAAAAAATTGGAAAACACTATTTATGTGTTTCAAAAAAATCTGAAAAAAATCAAGGATGTAGCCAATTATGTATCCCACAAACATACAAAAAATAAATTTCAAATACGTTGTATTTTGGGCTACACGAAAATAAGAAAATTGAAGATTTGAAAATATACATATTTAGATCTACACTTTTGTTATTTTGGTGCAGGCCAAACTACATCGTATTTGAAGTTGATATTTTNCAGCGGACACATACTAGTGCGCACTAGAAAGAAGGCCCAGGCACACGTATTTGGAAGTTATCATGCATAATATCTCGTTGCTGCGCTTTTTCGGGAGACTGGAGATCCGATGCAACTTTTCCTTCTCACTTCTGGGCGTCTGCACGGCGGCAAGGACGTCCACGTCCTGACCTCCGGCGACGCGAGCCGCCGTAGCTCCACGTTAACGCACACGCGTACGTCGGGTTTCGATTCACGGCTCGAGTTTACGGGCAGCCATGTCACGGGCACGCCTGGCCCGAGCCTACAAAAGGGCACCTGCTCACTCGCAAGCAAGCATCAACCGCATCCAACTGAGAACTGACATTCACTCGTCTTCAAGCTTACACAGCAGCTATCTTCCTTTTGAAGCTCGATCGACCAATTCCCGTAGTTCATTCGTGAGATTAGCAATGGCGACCGGCGTGGTGGCATTGAGTTCTTTCGCGGCCGGTGCCGTTGCGCCGCCTCGCGTGCGTGCCGCCGTTGGCCTGCAGCACGGCGCCGGCGTCGGCTTTGTTGCCCGCTCTCCGCCGGCGGCCGGGAACACCGCGCTGCGCCGACGCGCTCTCGTCCCTAGGGCCCAGAATGACCCGAAGCCCCCGACCATGGTACGTACATCATGCATGTTTTACTACACCCGACGTACACATATACGTATCAGTATTCAGTGACCGTTGCAATAGTAACTTTATGAAATTTTATACCGTGATCGATGACAGGCGGACAGACGGTTCTGGGACGTGCCGGAGCGCATCAACGGCCGGCTGGCGATGCTGGGCTTCGTGGCGGCGCTCTCCGTCGAGGCGTCCCGCGGCGTGGGGCTCCTCTCGCAGGCGGAGAGCGGCGCCGGGCTGATGTGGTTCGCGGCCACCGCCGCGGTGTTCTCGGTGGCGTCTCTCGTGCCGCTGCTCAAGGGAGAGAGCGTCGAGAAGAGGGCTGGTCCCGTCTTCAACGCCGACGCGGAGCTCTGGAACGGCCGCCTCGCGATGCTCGGACTCGTCGCGCTCGCTGCCACGGAGTACCTCAAAGGCGCACCGTTCGTTGACATCTAGATATAACTCTCGTGTAGTTTCCCTACGTGCACATATGTAATCAGTAATAATCACTAGCTAATACTGAGCTATAGTACTATAGCTGGCCGTATGCTAGTGTTGTTCTATCTTCCGTATACGTATGTACAGGTAATGGAAAATTTTGTTGCCATGGTTCAGACCTGCAGTTACAACAAAAAAAAAACTCAGAAGGCTACATGTTAGTAGTATCTAGCAAGAAGTACCAATTTTTTTGGAAAGCATCAAGGCACTGAACTCTGGTTCACTACAGAAACCTTCTGCCCACCATTCATATGTTCCCAACTGAAAGAAAAATCTGACACTAGTTAAACAAGAGAACAACCCAATGTGCTGCTGGACTAATTACTCTACTCACAAGAATATACAAGTTGTATCAACCAAGCCTGACATCAGTCAAGAGTCAAAAGAAATATTTGCCGTGGTTTGCCCACACGGCTGGCTCTCCTTTTATTATGTAAATAACGTGACATACAAGTTACAGGAGTTGGATCACAACCGATCCGATCTCCTTCCTATTACAAACATAGTCGGTTCAAACATAACCGATCCTATCTCTCTAACACTCCCCCTCAATCTGAACCGTCGTGAACAAGGTTGAGATTGGAACTGAACCTACGGAGGATGAACTGAGTAACTAGTTTAGTGAAGACATCAGCCAGTTGATCTCCCGATGAAATGAATCGAACATCAAGAGCACCCAAAGCGACTTTCTCTCGTACAAAGTGAAAGTCGATCTCAATATGCTTAGTACGCGCATGAAACACCGGATTGGCAGACAAATAAGTGGCGCCAAGATTATCACACCAAAGAACAGGAGGACGAGGCTGATGAACACCCAGCTCCTTCAACACAGACTGAATCCATACTGCCTCGGCTGTGCCATTAGCCAAAGCTTTGTATTCAGCCTCGGTGCTAGAACGAGAAACCGTCGGTTGTTTGCGCGAGCTCCAAGATATAAGATTCGGACCAAGGTAAACAGCAAATCCACCAGTAGAGCGACGATCGTCTGAGCAACCCGCCCAATCGGCATCGGTGAAAATATTAAGCACGGATGACGATGATTTCTGAATCCGTAGACCGGTGGAAACTGTACCTTTGACATAACGAAGGATCTGCTTAACTGCCTCATAATGAACAGTCATGGGCTGTGACAAGTATTGACAAACCTTGTTAACAGGAAAAGACAGGTCAGGCCGTGTCAAAGTGAGATACTACAAACCTCCAACAAGACTTCTGCACTTGAATGCATCATCAGAACTAAGAAGAACACCAAGATCCCGAGAGAGCTTCTCAGTAGAGGACGTGGGAGTGGTGACAGCTCGACAATTCTCCATATTGGCACGGTATAACAAATCAAGAGCATATTTGTGTTGTGTCAAAACCATGCCATCAGCAGTATAAGAAGCCTCAATGCCGAGAAAGTATTCAAGACGACCAAGATCCTTGATAGGAAACGTGCATGAAAGAGTCTGAACCAAACGATCAACAGCAGAAGCAGACGAACCAGCAATATCGATGTCATCAACATAGACAAGCATGTAAACTGTAATACCTTGATGATCGAAAATGAAAAGAGAGGTATCTGCTTTGCTGGACACAAAACCAAGTTGATGCAACTTATCACTGAGCCGCGCATACCAAGCACGGGGGGATTGTTTGAGACCATAGAGTGCACGCTGAAGTTTGCAGACATACTGGGGATGATGAGGATCCTCAAAACCTGGAGGTTGCTGCATATACACCTCCTCATCGAGGAAGCCATGGAGAAACGCGTTGCTGACATCGACCTGACGAAGGCACCAACCACGTGAAACCGCAAGGGAAAGAACCAGGCAAACTGTAACCGGCTTCACCACAGGACTGAATATATCATGATAATCAATACCATATTGCTGAGTGAAACCTCGGGCAACCAAGCGAGCCTTGTGCTTGTCAACAGAACCATCGGGACGAAATTTGGTCTTAAAAATCCACTTGCTGCCAACTATATTAGTACCTGGAGGTCGAGGGACAAGGATCCATGTCTTATTATGTTGAAGCGCAGCAAACTCATCTTCCATCGCAGACCGCCACGCAGGTTCGGAGAGAGCAGTGCGATGAGATGTTGGAACAGCCAGAAAAGCTCGGCGACGATGCGGATCATACCGGACTGTGCCATCTGTAAAGTTCTTCGGCTGGTGAATATTGTTCATCCGACGAGTCATGATGACACGCGGAGCTGGAGGCGCTTGATCAGAGGCGCCATGTTGGGGCGACGACGGCCCGGCCGTGTTATCTGGCGGGGAAGCAGAATCAGGCCCATGCGATGATGGCCCGGTAGGAAACGTCGACTGCAACCCAGTAGACGACGAGTGTGCAACAGCCGGCCCTGCAGAGGGATGACCAGCGTGAACCAGGCTAGATGGCGTGTTCGTGGACGCGGACGGAGACACGGCCGTCTCGGGAGTCGGGGCATGCAGATTGCCATGCACGTCGATCGCTTCGGCAGGAACCTGCACAGGAACAGAAGAAACAAACCCAGGTGCATCAACTGGTAACATGGAAGTGTCATAATTACGCGTATTAGTATTCTGAATAGCTGGTTCATGCAAGGGAAACGACACAGGGTGCAATTTGGACACATCGACCACCACACCGGGGGTGGCAAACGGAAAAACTTCCTCGTCAAAGATAACATCACGAGAAATATAAATGCGACCCGTACTACGATCAAGGCACTTGTATCCTTTGTGCATAGGGCTATACCCTAGAAAAACGCAGATTTTGGAACGAAACTCGAGCTTGCGTGAATTATACTTACGAAGGCTCGGCCAGCATGCGCAACCAAACGTGCGCAAAAAAGAATAATCAGGAGATATATCAAGAAGACGGGAAATAGGTGTGGTGTTGCGGAGGACGGGAGAGGGCATGCGATTAATAAGATAACAAGCGGTGAGAAAAGCTTCATCCCAAAAACGGAGTGGAAGAGACGAATGACCAAGAAGAGCTAACCCTGTCTCGACAAGATGTCGATGCTTGCGTTCAGCGATACCATTTTGTTGAGAAGTATGTGGACAAGACACACGATGAGATATACCCGTGCGTTGGAAGAAATTATGAAGACCGTGGTATTCACCACCCCAATCAGACTGGACAGCACGAATTTTAGTGTTTAGGAGACGCTCAACATGGTTCTGAAAAGTGTAGAAGATACTCTCAACATCAGATTTGTGTTTAATCAAATATATCCGACAATAACGGCTGTAGTCATCAATAAAACTAACGTAGTACTTGAAACCTCCAGAAGAGGGTAAGGCCGGCCCCCAAACATCAGTATAAACAAGCTCAAGAGGTGCATGAGAAACATGAGATGAATAATTATAAGGTAACTGGTGACTCTTAGCACGCTGACACGCATCACACACGGATGAATCAAGGTTTGGGGTACATGAAAGCTTATTGGATCTAACAATATTCTGAACTACATTATTTGAAGGATGACCAAGACGCTGATGCCATTGACGGGATGAAAGCTTGACGTCGGAAGATGCATGCCTCTCAGAAGACACAACTCGACCAAAAGGAAGAGGATAGAGTCCACCACGGCTCCTACCGCGAAGAATGATTTTCTTCGTAACCTTGTCCTTGACAAAGAAAAAATACTTGTGAAACTCAAGGAAGATATTATTATCAGAAACAAGGCGATAAACCGACAACAAA
Organism: Puccinellia tenuiflora; assembly: GCA_012064385.1. Taxonomy (NCBI): domain Eukaryota; kingdom Viridiplantae; phylum Streptophyta; class Magnoliopsida; order Poales; family Poaceae; genus Puccinellia; species Puccinellia tenuiflora. The sequence continues at coordinate 387,031 of QRDG01002339.1, read as the reverse complement.
TTTTTGCTAATGTTGGGAACATGAAGAATATTTTTCAATTCTAGGGATTGCAAAGGACCAGCTATACGAGAATTACCAACATGCGTAATAGACAAACCTACACCGTTGGCGACTTGAACTTGGTCCTTGCCCTGGTAGCGCTCCTGGACGCCTAAACGACTCATGTCGTTGGTGAGGTGGTCGGTGGCGCCGGTGTCGAAGAACCATGGTTGCTGCTCATCATGGTTGGAGGCGGCGGAGTTGCCTGAGCGACGGTCCTCAGCTTGGTACACCTGGTTGAACCGTTGCTTGCAAGTGAGGGCCTCATGACCCCAGTACTGACAGATCTGGCAGCGTGGGCGATTGCGGTCGTTGTGGCCTCTGCCGTTGCTGCCTTGTCCGCCAACACCATTGCGGCCTCCACGGTTTCCCTGCTGGCCAGCACCGTTGTGCTGACCACCACCACCACCATTGCTTCCTTGCTGGCCACCGGTCGGACGTCCACCAGTGCGGACGCCAGCGTTGTTGTCGAAGGGGCGCCCACCAATATGACCGGCATCACTCTGCCGAGCCGCGGCATTGGCCGAGGTGGAGTAGTCGGTCGGCTCGGAGTTCTGCGTCTTCATGGCCACGCTTGAGAGGAGCATGGAGTAAAAATCTGAAAGACTCAGCGAGGTCCCGGCAGCGTTGAGGACGTTGAGCGAGTCTTGTAAGGCCTCAAACTGAGAGCCAAGCCCGACGATGATGTAGTCGATTAATTCGTCGTCAGGAACAGGAGAGCCCACCATGGCCAGCGCATCGGCACAACCCTTCATCTTGCTGAAGTATTCTGCCATGGACAGATCATTCTTCTTCATCGTCGTAAGCTTGCGACGGACTGCCGCACACCTATGCGGTTTTGGGCGGAGAACATAGAGGTGAGACACCCCCAGACAGCAGCGGAAGTAGTACGGCCAACCATCTGGCCGAGGATCTCCGGCGACATGGACCCGAGGAGGGTGCCGAGGATCCGCTGATCCGTGTACCACCATAGAGCATAAGCTGGATTGGCTTCGGTGACCGCGGAGGCGCCTTCCCCCTTGGTGATCATCGGGGACGGTGCAGCACAGCTTCCATCAAGGAAGCCGAACAAACCCTGGCCAGCAATGTTCGGCACAACCTAGGTCTTCCACAAGAGAAAATTGGTGCGGTCAAGAATAATAGTGATGTTGTTGGTGTAGGTGGTTGGCATGGTGGTGGGGATAGCGGTGGCTGGGCCGACGGCGACTGAAGAGGAGGCGTCGGAAGTCATTGAGCCGGCGGCGGCGGTGGAGAGCTGTAGCGCGGAAGGGGACATCGCGACGCTCAAGCCCTAGATCAGAAACGCTGCTCTGATACCAAGTCAAAAGAAATATTTTGCCGTGGTTTGCCCACACGGCTGGCTTTCCTTTTATTATGTAAATAACGTGCCATACAAGTTACAGGAGTTGGATCACAAACCGATCCGATCTCCTTCCTATTACAAACATAGTCAGTTCAAACATGAAACCGATCCTATCTCTCTAACATCAAGCAAATAGCCTGGCATGCAACATAGAACTGCAGAATAGGAGATGGAATCTCATAAGAATTTAATTGTTTGCACTATTTGAACTATGGAAAAATAACTGCACAAATGCTTCTCCACAGTTGGCGATCGACCAGAAGCAGTCGAAGCGAGCCGACCTGGTGCTCATGTATTTGCTTTTCCGATGGTTGATATTTGCATCGACGTCGTTCGACCCATTTGATTGAATAATACTTGAGAACATATTTTTAATAAAGATGAGTATGTGCATATCTATTGATGTAAGAGCATCCCCACCGACGCTCTCAATAGCGCTTGTGGTGGCCGATACAGAAAAAGGAGCCCAGATACGGCTCCAAAAGAGTTAGTTTTGTCGGTCGAGCCCAATAACACGTTCGGCAACCCACCACCACTCTGGTCTCTATTAAATGTGGCAATGGGGAACACTAACCACTGGTTATTGCCTAACCAAAACCATCCCGCTACGATAAAATCCCCCGTCCCCATCCCCATTAACTGCCACGGGGACAATCATACTACCATCCCCATCCCCACCAGGTTAGCAAATAATTAGTGGGTAACCATCCCCAAATTAGCCGAAAACACCGAGGGAGCGGCTCGGGAGAACGACGACGGTGCAGGCAGCGGTGGCAGGTGAGGAATGGATGGCAAGCTGGCGGCGGGAGCGGGACCGTGGGAGAGAGAGAGACTAGGGTTTCAGATTCTGGAATCGAGGGAGTGGTCGGCGCGCGGTGGCTGGGGTTTTGGAACAATTAGGGTTTCTGCTGTGTGCCCGTGTACATATCTTTCTTTTACCCTGGCCCCACATGTCATGTTCCTTAGCGGGTATCTAGTGGGCATCGGGTATGGATAGTGATGATTCAGATCCGGACCCACCTTACTGAAAGTGCATGGTTGCCCCCATGTGTGGTTTTGGTAATTAATGACAATCTCTATGGACTAATATTTGTATTGAGCTATATTTGTAGGTGTGTCCATAAGCATTGCTTGATCTCCATTTGTTGGAGTCAAGGCTAAGGGAAGAAATGTATGTGTTGATCAAGGCTTAGTGCGTGTTGATCAACACTCAAGTCCAAGTGAAGATATGCCGAAGAGGTGCTTCTCCCATCTTGGTGTATGGGGGAGTAACATGTGAATCTTCACCGAAGCGCAATCAAGAAAGGTGGTTCGTCTTGAGGAGATGAAGATCGTCTTCATCGACCTCAAGTGGATTAATGCGCAAGGCAAAGGTATGATCTTGATAGGGTTTCTATTTTACCGGTCTCATGTTATTAGTTGAGAGACCGGGTTATAGGATAGATGGCCGTACTATCAAGAGGGGCTCTCAACCGGGTATCTTGATCGTATCGTCATAGAGAGCACAAACCTTTGCATCCATGCTATCATCTTTATTGGTTCTTATTTGTCTCTTATCATGGTGTGGTCTTGGTGCTTGTCGTGCTTGTCATGACAAGGCTAAGTTCACCGAAAACGGTTTTCAAATGCGGCTTCTATTGCGGTTTCGGTATTGGAGATTTTGCCGGTTCATCCATGTGGAAGATTTATCTATTCCATTTCTTTGCAAAATCTCCATTGCTTGTTTGCCAAGGTTGCTTTTGTCGTCCTCTTTCCAACAAAATTGGTTTCATCTCATTTGGACTTCATTTACAAAAGTTATTTCATTTCCGGTTTGTGAAAAAGAGTTTTTAACTTTCCCCATTTGTTTTTATAATATCTTGTTGGACTATGATGTTTCTCTACATAATCTTGTTGTGCTCGATGTGACGATTCCAACGAGTCCAAGATTATCGAAAACGGAGTTCATTTGCAAAAGTTATGGGGTTCTGTTTTCACTGTTTGGATCTGGCCCGGAGATGGTCCGGAATCTCCGGTCACACCGGAGTCTCCGCCCCAAAGGACCCGGAGTCTCCGGTCCCTGTTTTTCGCTGCCAAATGTCTTGCTGTGGTGCGCCTCTGGACTGGGTCCGGAGGCACCCCGGAGATGGTCCGGAGTCTCCGGCCCAAGGGACCCGGAATCTCCGGCCTCAGGTTTTCTCAGCTCTTTTGCATCTTTGTGGTGCGGTACTGGATAGGGTCCGGAACATCCCCGGAGAGTGTCCGGAGTCTCCGGCCCTCTGGACCGGAATCTCCGGCCTGTCCCGATGATCCAGTATGCCCGGAGCCTGGCCGGAATGTCCGGCCCAGACCGGAGTCTTCGGCCCGCTTACACCGGAGTCTCCGGCCTGAGAAGGATATAACGGCTAGTTTTTGGGGGATGTTATAAATAGCCTCCTTCTTCCCCAAGAGCTGGCTGCTCACTTTTGCTCAACTCATTCCCTCTCTCCTCCTTTGTTGCAAACCTTGTGAGCTTGATTCCTCTCAATCCCTCCAATGAATCTTGCCCAAATTTAGGGATTCAAGAGAGGAGATCTAGATCTACCATTCCACCAATCAAATTCTCCTCTAAATGAGTGGAACCTAGTAGATATATATTTTGGGGTTGCTTTGTGTTCATCCCATTTGTTCTTCCTCCTAAATCCCTCCATAGCATTATTTGCTTTGGTTGGATTTTAGAGAGAAGGACTTGACCACTTTGTGTGTTCTTGCCTCTTGCATTTGTTGCATCGGGTTGTGCTCTCCACGAAGGTTCGTGGGATCGAAGTTGAGAAGCTTGTTACTCTTGGGTGCATTGTGTTCCCAAGAGCTTGTGCCTCTTGGGTGCATTGTGTACCCTAGACGGTTGGAGGTGCCGCGAAGACTTCGAGTTGTGAAGCTTCGGCACGATTTGGGAGCCCCCAATTGAGTTGTGGGTGTGTGCCCCAAGAAAGTTGTAAAGGCTCCGGATTCCGCCTCGAACGATTCCGATAGTGGAAGGTGAACCAAACCCTTGGGTGCGGTTCATCGGAGAATAGGGTGAGGCCTTTGTGGCATCTTGAGTAGGCCTCTTGTGGCGAGCTCACACCCCTCCAATGAGACGTACTCCCTTAATAAGGAGGAACTCGAAAATACATCCTCGTCTCCGCGTGCCTCGGTTATTTCTATACCCGAGCCTTTTACTTATGCAATTTACATTGTGATAGCCTTTGTGCTTGAAGTTTATATCTTGCTATCATCTTGTTGCTTGCCTTGCTGAGCATAAGTTGTTGGTACACATAGGTAAACCTAGTAATTTAGGTTGTTGGCTTGTTAATTTAAACACATAGTTTTATTCTGCAATTATCAAGCCCTTAAATAGAAAATGTGTTAATCGCCTATTCACCCCCCCTCTAGGCGACATCTAGGCATAGTTTGTTCTTTCAATTGGTATCAGAGCCGCATCTCTCTTGTTTGTCTTTACAGCCTAGATAGTAAAGATGTCGTTTAGAGGATTAGTGCATGATCACAATTTTATATTTGATGGCACAAATTTTAATGTTTGGAAAACTCATATGCTTAGTCACTTACGGGTCTTGGACCCCAATATTGAGCGTATCTTAGATATAGGTTTTTCTCCTCCAAAGGATTACGAAAGTATGACTTTAGAGGATGAGAAAAAACTTATATCTAGATGCTCTAGCTTCTAATGATTTTGCAAATCTGTGAGTGTTGTAGTTTTCGAGTCAATCTTGCCTCTACGGAATGCTCATGAGCTTTGGACCAAGCTTCAAGATAAATATGGAGTGTCCAACGCTATTGAGGAGGATTGCTCTCCCTCCACCTCCGGCCGTGACGAGCTCTCGTCTTTGTCTACTTCACCAAAATGTGGTAAGCCACAAACCAATGTGATCATTGATAGTGAGCTCATTATTGATGATCATTTATATCTATCTTGTTGCAATGCTTCATCTTTGGACCTAAACACACATATCACTATAAATGATTTACATGTTAGTGCTGATAGTCCTTGCATATCATCAAAAAATTGCTTGGATAAATCTCTTCATGATATGCTTGCTTAAAAATTGCTTTTAAGCAATAATCTCTTTTGTACATTCATGACTTCCCTTTTGGATACCGTGGTCTCCACTTTATCAACCATCTCAACGATTTGTCTACTTAGAAACCTATACATATGAGAGAGGTCACCTTTTAGTTGGTATCCTATTTCTTTTGAGCTACCTTGTTTTTATCTATAATTCTTTGGTGGCTCCAATTTTATCTCATGAGTGTTTGTCTCTTTGTTTATTGGTATCTTTGCACACTCATGTATTTGTTGAGGATCTTTTACTTCAAGCTTACTGATACGTCTCAAACGTATCTATAATTTTTGAGTGATCCATGCTAGTTTTGTGGTATTGTCACATGTTTTTACTGTCATTTATATCATTTTTATGCATTTTGTCGGACTAACCTACTGACAAGATGCCCAGTGCCAGTTCCCTGTTTTTGCATTTTCGTATTTCAGAAAATTTACTTCTAGAAATATTCTCGGAATTGGACAAAAATTTACGGAGAATTTTTACTCGACGAAAGACACCAGAAAACCAAAGGGGAGCCTGAGGGGCCACCCACAGGGCGCAGGCGGCCACCTGCCGCGACCCCCCTAGGATGCACGGGTGGGGCCCGCCCCTGCTCCTGGGGCACCCCCTCGGCCCCCTCCGACGCCTATAAAATCCCAAAAAACCTAAAAACGTCGAGGCGGCCATAATTTTCCAGAAACTTTACCCCGACGCGCCGTCACCGAAAACCCTAGTTCGGGGTCCAATCTGAAGCTGATCCCGGCACTCTGCCGGAGGGGAGATCGATCTCGGAGGGCTCTTCATCGTCATGCCTTACTCTGGGATGATTTGTGAGTAGCCTCACCTTGGACTACGGGTCCATGGCAGTAGCTAGTTGGTAGTCTCTCTCTCTTGGGCTTCATGGCTTATGATCTTGTGAGCTGCCTAACATGATCAAGATCGATTATTGTAATGCTATGTGATGTGTTTGCTGGGATCCGATGGATTATGAAGTTATGTTCAGATTGTGCATGATTCTTATATGAGTAATTTATGTTCTTGCATGCTCTCCGATGTGCGTAGTTACTTTGGCCAAGTGATTTTGTGTATCTCCAAGAGAGAGTATTTATGCTAGATAGTGGGTTCATGCCCCCTTTTGTTCCTGGGCACGAGTGACCGAAACGTCTAAGGGCGAGGGTGTGCTGTTGCTACTAAGGGTAAAACAGCGGTGTTAATGTCTATTTTGATATTAGTATTGCTTACTTCATGCACTTTACTTAATGCAATTGTCTGTTGCTTGCAACTTAATACAGATTTTGGCAGATTCTGCTTTTATTTTGCATTTGTCTCTTTAGCATCATCATATGTGATACTCTAGGGGTAGAGTGCCACATTGAGGCTTAGTAAACAGTATATAATGTCTAATGAAGTTGGTTTGCAATTTTTCATGAGTTGAACACATGTGCATTTTAATTTATGAGCACTAACCCTCTAATCAAATTATGAGAAGTTTTGTGTGAAGGGAGTTTTTATGGTCCAAAGGAGAGGAATATGAAGAAATCGAGGATGGATCAGAGCTCAAGCTTGGGGATGCCTCCATGGCACCCCCTCTGAATATCATGAACTATCAAGAGTCAAAGCTTGGGGATGCCCAAGGCATCCCCTCATCTTCATCGACTATCATATGGTCATCTTCGTTGAACTTCGTTTTTTATCACTTTACATATTATGTGCTATGCTTGGAGCATCTTCTTACTTTCAGTTTTGTTTGTTTGTTTGCTGGTCATATCTTTGTTGGATCCTAGCTTTATTTGTGTGGGGGAGAGACATGCTCCACTTTTTCGTTTGAATACTCCTTTACTTCGCTTATATCTTTTTGAGTATTCTTAGCTACTGTCTGTTTTCTAGTAAGCTCTTGCTTTTAGCTTTTATCTTGTTTAGAGTTGCTAGTTGTTAAGTTAAACTCTCTTATTCTTCACTTATATTTGTTGGAGAGTTGTTTTGGTTGCTTGGTTAATGTGTTAGATCGGAAAACTGCTATGCATGTGGCAGTGGTATGAAGTAGAAAAACCTGCATAGTCTTGTAGATCACTATGTGGATAATTTGGTACCCTTCAATTGTTTTGAGGCACTAAAATAACTAATGGTTAAAATGTGTTGGTTAATGGTGTTAGAGCTGATTAGTGGAGAGGTGTTAAGCGTGGATCCGTACTTTTCTGAACTAAAACAACCTAAGTCAACAATGCTAATGTGTCATGAATTCTACTAAGTTGAAAATAAGTCCCTAGTGGGTAGTTACTGCAATGGTCGGGGAAGCCAACGGGGCACTTGTGTCGCTGCCACGATCCCTCTCGGGTGTCTCTAACCATTTGTGGAACATTGAAACTGCTAGTTGTTTGCAATATACGAAATGCATTGTTGAGTTTTGGTTTTTGGCACTTCCACTTCCATATTTTGCTAGCCTCTTCGGTGCTGCGCAATGCCCTCTCTCACATTGAGATTGGTGCATACTTCGTGAGCACATCCAACTCCGTGGGAGAACTTCATCCTGTTCTCCTACACATAAGCCAACTATCTTCCTCAAAACAACCACCATACCTACCTATAACGACATTTCCATAGCTGTTCCGAGATACATTGCCATGCATCATCCATCAATACATTACATGACTTGATGTCGTTCTTCATTATCATATAGTTTGCTTGATCATTGAGTTAGTGTGCAGCGTGGCTTGCCACATGTTCTACATTTTTTCCACACTACGCTCGATCATGCATATCTTCTTTTATACATCATATATTAGTCTTATGAGTTATGAGTACCAAAAGTGTGATGATCATCTTGTAAAAATATAGTGTTTCCCCTACCTGTGAGCATATTGAAAAGAGTCCAAAGTGGCCACATAAAAGAGTCCAAAAGAGACCAATGAGAGAAAATTTAAAAGAGCCACGGAGGCCATAATTAAAAAAAAGAAGAGAAATATAAAAGAGAGAGGGGGCAGCACTACTATCCTTTATTCCACACTTGTGCTAGTTAGCACCTACACTTCATTATAGAGAGTTTTCATGTTTCATTTGTATAACTATGTGGGGAATTAACGTTATAGAACTTGGCTTGTATATTCCAAGGATGAGCCTCCTCAAGTCAGCTCTAGGTCTTCATGAGCAAGCAAGTTGGATGCCCCCCACTAGTTCCATTGGAGAGCTTTCATACACTTATAGTTCTATGTGCATCCGTTGCATGGCAATCACTACTCCTCATACAGTGTCAACTACGGGACTTCCTTCTGTCTTGTGGTTACTTTCTCCACTGTTTGAGCCTTTCTTTTTGACCTTCCAAACCTCCATCATTGTTCTCTTTGCCATAACATCATGGTGCCAAAGCCACTTCTTACTTGCACTAGTTGAGTAGACTTCGAAACAGTTGATTTGTGAAGTAGATGGATTAGGACACCTGACTTGAGCTTGGCTATTTTTATGAATGACTAATTAGATGCTTTGAAGAATGATTGATACTTTACATTGGAGACATAATTTGCAATTCTTCTTTCTAAACCTTATGTATGGTTCCATGTCTCCAACGCACTTATTCATGAAAAGTTTCTAGCATTTGTTAGCTAGCATTTGTTAATCATTGTTTGCTTAATGTCAACTATAGACAATTGTTTTGGATCACCTTATTCACTTCATGTGCTTCGCATTACTATCTTGATCAAGATTGTGTTGGTTGCATGTCTCATCAAAAATTATTTGTTATCACTTACCTACTCGAGGACGAGTAGGAGTTAAGCTTGGGGATGCTGATACGTCTCAAACGTATCTATAATTTTTGAGTGATCCATGCTAGTTTTGTGGTATTGTCACATGTTTTTACTGTCATTTATATCATTTTTATGCATTTTGTCGGACTAACCTATTGACAAGATGCCCAGTGCCAGTTCCCTGTTTTTGTTGTTTTTGTATTTCAGAAAATTTACTTCTGGAAATATTCTCGGAATTGGACGAAAATTTACGGAGAATTTGTACTCGACGAAAGACACCAGAAGACCAAAGGGGAGCCTGAGGGGCCACCCACAGGGCGCAGGCGGCCTCCTGCCGCGGCCCCCCTAGGACCCGCGGGTGGGGCCCGCCCCTGCTCCTGGGGCACCCCCTCGGCCCCCTCCGACGCCTATAAAATCCCTAAAAATCTAAAAACGTCGAGGCGGCCATTATTTTCCAGAAACATGACCCCGACGCGCCGTCACCAAAAACCCTAGTTCGGGGTCCAATCTGAAGATGATCCCGGCACTCTGCCGGAGGGGAGATCGATCCCGAGGGCTCTTCATCGTCATGCCTTCCTCCGGGATGATTTGTGAGTAGTCCCACCTTGGACTACGGGTCCATGGCAGTAGCTAGTTGGTAGTCTCTCTATCTTATGCTTGATGTCTTATGATCTTGTGAGCTGCCTAACATGATCAAGATCGATTATTGTAATGCTATGTGATGTGTTTGCTGGGATCCGATGGATTATGAAGTTATGTTCAGCTTGTGCATGATTCTTATATGAGTAATTTATGTTATTGCATGCTCTCCGATGTGCGTAGTTACTTTGGCCAAGTGATTGTGTGTATCTCCACGAGAGAGTATTTATGCTAGATAGTGGGTTCATGCCCTCTTTTGTTCCTGGGCTCGAGTGACAGAAATGTCTAAGGGTGAGGGTGTGCTGTTGCTACTAAGGGTAAAACAACGGTGTTAATGTCTATTTTGATATTAGTATTGCTTACTTCATGCACTTTACTTAATGCAATTGTCTGTTGCTTGCAACTTAATACCGTTGGGTGACAGGCTGGATAGCGATCCCACGGTGGACTTTTTAGACAAAGAGGCAGTTGGACTCAACGGTCTTTGTTCCTTGCCGTGATGCCTCCATAAATATTATCATGTCCTTTTTGTCATAGCTAAATTGGGTTTGTGTCATGATCTTGTCAATTGCCTAGCTGTAATTCGTTCACCCATCACATGCATATTTTATTTACTTGAGAGACTCCACTAGTGAACCCATGGCCCCCGGTCCATCTGTTTACATTGTTACAACCTCATTTACTTGCTTTTAATTATCATTATTCCTCTGGTCACTTTTCATATTTTATCTATTTCATCATACAATTAACCGCTTTGTGTTCTGCGAGACCGGAGAGATTGACAACCTCTTCGCCGTTGGGGACAAAGTATTTGGTTGAGTGTGTGCAGGTCCACGTCTGTTGAAGGTATCCCTAAGCGCCAGAGATCTTCAACATTCACCTCGTTGTTGATTTCAAAGTCCTACTGGTTCGATAAACCTCAGTTCGTTAATCGAGGGAAAACTGCTACCAGCTGCAATTCCGCCTTCGCTTGGGGCACCACCCAACTTATTTTAATACAGCAGCACTTACCATGGTGAGTATGTTGTTTTTTTATTGGCTAAATGCGCTTACTAGATTTTGGTATTTTCAATTGGTTTTAGTTTCCAATTGGTATCCCTAAGCTTGTGAACATACCTTTAAAGATCTTCCTTTGTCTTGGTTGGGCCTATCTTATGTTGAATTTTTGAAAATTGGTATCTCCTTATGGATCAACCATATCTTTGGTGCAAGTTCTATGATTTGATTTTGCCTTATGCACTCTTGCACTTATGAGTGTTCTAGATCATTTTGGGGGAGCGAGGATGCCATTTCTGTGCACTTCTCCATAGTGCATGAACATTGGGGAGCTTCTCCGTTTTTATTTTGAACTCTCGCTTTGGATCTTTTTGATTGCCTATCTCCTTTGTGGAGATTTTTAAAAATGATTTCATCTTTTTGCAATCTTTGGATCCTCAATATAGTTTGATTCCCTCTAATTATTCGTCAATGAATATGTGCATTTGATTACACTCATATCTTGAGTAATGCACACTTTATGGAGGAACTCATATTATATTGGCTCTCTAAGTTTTTCTTCCAATTTCGGCAATCGATGCCAATGGGGAAGAAGTTTAGAGGGTTTAAGGGAATTTGGGTTTTATGCTTTTGTTGCATTTGCCTTTAATGCGCTTGCATCCTTGCTTGTTTGTCTTGCAAGTTTGCTTTATTCTTTATATAAACCCTCCTAAAAGGGATTGTCACCAATTACCAAAATGGGGGAGATTGAAAGTGCATGGTTGCCCCCATGTGTGGTTTTGGTAATTAATGACAATCTCTATGGACTAATGTTTGTATTGAGCTATATTTGTAGGTGTGTCCATAAGCATTGCTTGATCTACATTTGTTGGAGTCAAGGCTAAGGGAAGAAATGTATGTGTTGATCAAGGCTTAGTGCGTGTTGATCAACACTCAAGTCCAAGTGAAGATATGCCGAAGAGGTGCTGATGCATGTAAAATGCATACATGAACTTTGCACTATAACACTTGTATTCCATTCATATTTGCATCATATAAGGGGTATATTACTGTCATTTAATGACTTTTGGTAATTATTAATGATTTCCCCTATTTATGGAATTGATCCCGCACAGGCAGAAAAACCCTATTTCTTTCCTTATTTATTTCAGGGCCTTAACGATGTCATAATGAGCTGAAAATTTACGGGGATCATTTTTTGGAACGAGGAAGACCTCGGAGCAAAGGAAGCAAGCAAACGGAGGCCGGAGGGCCAAAAGAGGGTGCCCCACGCGGCCCCTGTACCTGGCCGCATGGGCCCACCTCTTTTGGGCCTCGTGGCTCCGTTTGCGTCGATCCTTCTTCCCGAAGCTTCCTCGTGACCTAAAAACTCCTATATAAAGAGCCCCCGAGGAGTTTCGCAAGGAGGCGGTGGAGAAACACAAAACCAGAAACAGAGAGACAGAAGGCTGCCGCCGGAGAAGATCGGAGGGGGGGGGGGGGGAACGCCGCAGGAATCCACCTACGGAGGGCTCCGCCCCCCTCCGGCGTGATCATCATCAACATCTACAGCAAGATCATCTCCATCTCTCCACTGTAAACTCTTGGCAAACATGATGTATGATGCGATATACTTTTCCCGTGATCTATTGTGTCTCTCCATCTATGTTTGAGAAGTGATTTGTTCATGGCATTAGTGAAATAGTTCGTTGATTGGTTGCATACAAGTTTTGTTATCTTTTATGATTGTCTTGATGTACAATGTATGAGTGCACGCATATGTTGGGGAATGCATGTAAGGTGATCACCGGTAAGGTAATGGAGTGACGAGGACTTGGGAGGACAAGTAAACCCGAGATCGAATCATGAAGTTACTCTATTGGGGGAATATATATGGGGGACCCTAGAACTTAAGGCTATGGTGGGACAATTATGTCTTAATAATTCTTGTGCTGCACATTTAATTGGCCATGAGATCCATCATAAGAGTTGTGTAATTTGCTCATTTACTTGGCTACACCTATTTATGGCTCCCTCCCTAGAAGAAACAATTAAGACTAAAACATGTGCTTCACTAATTGTGACAACCACACGAATGAAATAACAATTGCCAGAACATTTGCTCCCTTGAGATATTTGCTACTTGAGATCCTTGCTACTTGCTACTTTAAGAAACTTGCATTAGAAAACTTGCTCTTAGAAACTTGTTGGTAGATAAACCTACTCCACATCACTTGCTTCCATTAGTTAGTTCCTTTCATACTCAAATTTATTGCTTTGCATAAAAGGCCATATAAGAGGGTTATAGGGCTTTAGAGAATAGATAGTTTACCTTCAGCTCCTCGTGGGTTCGACACTCAAATACTTATCGAATTGTGCTATAGTGATTCCTTGCTCTTGGGGATTATCAAGTACTTTTCTGGCGCCGTTGCCGGGGAGCGTTGTGCTAAACTTTTATTCTTGTTTGCATTGCATACTAACTTATATTTCAAAACACAAAAAAATTATAAAATGGAAAATTATTATGAAAACGCCTTGATAGCTGCTGAATTTAGAAAATCAAATGAAGGGAAAAGATTAGGAGGCTACATAGAGCTTCTATATAAAATTGCTAGTGAGCTGCTTGATTATCATGAGGAAGAAATTTGTTGCTCTAAATACTTTAGACACTTTGAATTCCAATGCCCTTCCAATAAATATGAACCTGTTCTTGCAACTTATCATACATGGAATTATGCTCACTTAGGGATGGAAGAAGTAGAGCAATTTGTTATTTTTATGGGAGCCTATGAATTATACACCTTCATTGATTAACATGAAACCTGCCCTATAGCTTCTCATTATAAAGTTTTTATTGCCAATCTCCTTGAAATTTGCATACATGAATTTGAATAAAATATCTATGTTGTTGACACAAGGAAGAGATTTGCCCAAGGTAGTACTGATGTTTTGCAGGAAGAAGATGACAAAAGACTAAGCTTGGGGATGCCCGTGCAACCCCAAGAAGATGTTGAAAATGATGAACAACTAGAGAATGAAGAGAAGGAACTTCCACCTTCACCACCTATGGATGAGGGTAACACTCAAGATTTTGCTAATGATAAACTTTGCTTTTATGACTCTGATGATGAGGAAGAATATCAACCTATGCCTAATGAGAACATTATTAATAATGATGAAGAATATGGGTTAGAATGCTATATGATAATGCTTTACATGATGATCCATTATGCTCATTAGATGATAAGTCTTCATATGGTGATTCTATTCAAAACTATGTGGTTATGTTTAACTTTAATGCTTGCAACTATTTTATGAGAGAGGAAGAGATAAGAATACCCTTTATATATCTATGTTATTTAAAATGCAAGCTATTGATTATTATAGGCATTGGTTACCTCAAATTTGTTGTTATTTATTCATATATAAAATGCCAATGCATAGGAAAAGAGTTAGACTTTAAAGTTAATGGTTTAATGTTTTGTGGTGTGCTCTTTATGCTTTAATGTCCTATTCAGTTTGAGCACACCTTTACATCTTGAGAACTTGAAAAATAACTTTACCTACTGTTTTTTTTAACAATTAGTTTAAGATTTTCATTTGATATAAAATTTGGGAAAGTAAATGAGAAGGATGAGTAATGGAGAAGTTGGGGTCGACCTTGAACATGTGTTGTTCATGCCAATGGAACCATTGCAAAGTCTCTATCATTAAAACTTTTCCCAAAGCTAAAACCAAATAAAAAGTGTGACATCACCTTTGTATCTTGTTTTCCATCTTAAAAGGTAAGAATAACCTATTTTGAGAGGTAGGATTGAACAATAGTGATTTGCTGTACAGAAAAAAGATTCCTGAGCTTCACTTATTAATACACAATTCATTAGTTCAATATTTTTTTGGTTTGAGCAACATAAGTTCCTCTGAAAATTCACTCTTTACGGCTGTCCAGTTTTTGACAGATTCTGTCTTTATTTCGCATTGCTCTCATTACTTGTGTTTTGTGTGGTTCTTTTGATCAAGGAGCATTACACAACCGTAGTAACAGTAGCTAATGATTAGAATCAATTCATGATATGTCTTTGCTGTACCTATGTGGATTTAATTTATGAAGGCACTAACCCCTCTAATCAAGTTTTATGATGAGTTTTGTGTGAAGAGAACTTTCGAGTGGGAGAATTGAGGGTGATGAAAAAGATCAAAAGGGACAAAAACTCAAGCTTGGGGATGTAACCCCTAAGCTCACCCTACATACAAGAATTTAAGCTTGGGGATGCCAAGCCACCTCACTCCAACCATCTTGATACCAAGTAAGTAAGCCTAGCTATATGGCTATAAAGAAAGCGCTTTACGGGAGGCAACCCGGTTGTTTTTACTTTTGATTTTCTTTGTGTCCTCTTGCTGTAACAAGAGAATGTTTTCTTAGCTTAGTTTCTGGAATTCTTAATAAAGTGCCAAGTTTTACCCATTTTGGTTTGACAAAGTTGCTATTTCTATTCGGAGATTTTATTCCTGCACGAAGTCTGTGCATGGTTTGATTTTTTATTTTTAATCTGTAACTCCGAATGAGCTGATATTTTAAATGTAACTGCAACTTTTCATCCTATGTATGCCTGAATGTTTTCATAATTTTTCGACGAGTTTAAATGGGACAGAACAATACGTTTTGCTGCTGCTATTTTTCTGGACAGATTCTGTCCCGTATTGTTTTATGCTTGTTTTGAACTTTTAAGTTGAATCTTTTTGATCCAATTGAGTTTATGAGTAGGCATACAACATTATACACTTTCTAGACATTCATATGTATTTTAGTCCATGGATTATATGCAGCAAGAAACCTATTTATTTATCTCTACTAACGTCACCCCACAGAAAAGAAATGGGAGAAACGGTGTTTTGAAGTTTTTTTCACAGGGATTAGAAGAGATGCACCATGAGTTATCCAAGGATGGTGAAAACCATAAGCTTGGGGATGTGATAACATCCCCACTGGACCTACACACTCTCGGTTTGCACACGTGTAACTTCTGTTTTTTGATCAATACACTTTATCGCTTTGTTTGGAGCGTCTTTTTGTTTGTTTTTGCTTTGATTTTTATTTTGTGAGACCACCACACTATCATTTATATATGAAAGAGCTACTGGAAATATGGGTTGAAATATCTTGCATGCTTTTATTTTATTGGGAAAAGGGATGTCTAAGTTGATTTTTAATGACACATATAGTTGCATGATTCATGAGCTTCTTTATGACTAATAATTTGCAAATGCTTTATCATGAGCTATCTTTTATTCATGTTTTGATGGTGTATGTTATTTCGCATTGTTTGACATGAATTAGTTAGTTCTATGGACACTCATGCATGCATCTAGATGGTCATCTTTCTCCCTTTTGCTAGCCTAAAAATTCCAACAAGTAAAAACTTGTTTCCAACACCTTCAACCAAAGTTTTTCCAGTGAGTCCACCATATCTACCTATTAGCTTTATGCTATTCCAAGTATGTTTATCATGTTATTTGTGTTACCTATACCTCTAAATGAAAATGATTATGTTATTTATTGTAACGGGAAAAGTTGGTTAAAAAGCTCTCGCGAATTTGATGCACACTTTACTTTTATTGCATTTAATAAACATGAACCATTGTGATTAATATTATGATGATAGTGGCTTGATAAATGTTTAAGGTTGGGAGTTAGCCCATATGTGCTGTCACATGCAAAGCTTTCAACATGTTCCATCATTTATTTAGTTGATATCATGTACTTTTGTTTATGGATGCCTATCATGGTGAAATAATGTGGAAATAGAGTAAGTTTAAATGAGTTTGTATAAATGGTTAGAGAGAAACCTGGGCCGCTAATCTAAGCCATGCATCATTCATGGTGGAAATTTACTTACATGCTATTTTGAACTTTCTGTGATACACCCTACAATAAAAAGATATAACAAGTGGTAAATAAAAAGGGTGTTGAGGTTGTTCATTATGTTTGTTTGTCTTGTTGTTTTGATGTGGGCTTGATCCATATCATGGGACAAGAGGTACCCCAGTTGAGGCTCTTGATAATACCATTATTACTTACAATGATAGATAACTTAAACTTGTTTTGCTTCCCAAGTTGAGTAATCATGGTGTATGTACTTGTATTCAAGGGGCATGAGACATCTAACCTTTACTTTATCAAGGCCACTACTCATATTTGCTTTCACATTAAACTTTAATCATTTAAGATGCTATGATAGGGGAATGAGAGCTTGACACCAAGTATTACCATTGCATTCAATAACTTAAGTAGAATAGTTTGGAGGATAGATGAAACTTATGCAAGTTTTACCTCTACTCATTTATATATCTTTTCTAAAGTGTCCACCTTTTATATTCAGATTTTCATCTTCACTCTATGACCTATGTAGGATGTTCTTACTTATCATATTGCATACATGTGGTCCATATTACTATCTTTTATGTTACACTTTGTGAACTATCATTGAACATCCTTGCATTAAATACTTGATATCACTTTATAAACTGTTTGCATATTGCTACTTCTTTGAATAATGAATCATTTGACTTTATGTAGCAGTAGCAATCATCTTTTATATCCACGTTGTTATTATATTGCAAAGTTCATGTTAGTTTTATCACTTCCATACTCGAGGACGAGCATGAGTTAAGCTTGGCGATGTTGATGCATATAAAATGCATACATGAACTTTGCACTATAATACTTATATTCCATTCATATTTGCATCATATAAGGGGTATATTACTGTTATTTAATGATTTTTGGTAATTAATAATGATTTCCCCTTTTTATGGAATTAATCCTGCGCAGGCAGAAAACCCCTATTTCTTTCCTTATTTATTTCAGGGCCTTAACGACGTCATAATGAGCTACAAAATTACGGGGATCATTATTTTGGAAGGAGGAAGACCTAGGAGCGAATGAAGCGAGCAAACGGAGGCCGGAGGGGCAAAAGAGGGTGCCCCACGCGGCCCCTGTACCTGGCCGCATGGGCCCGCCTCTTTTGGCCCTCGTGGCCCTGTTTGCGTCGATCCTTCTTCCCGAAGCTTCCTCGTGACCTAAAAACGACTATAAAAATAGTCCCCCGATGTTTTCCAAGGAGAGGCGGCGGAGAAACAAAAAACCAGAAACAGAGAGACAGAAGGCTGCCGCCGGAGAAGATCGGAGGGGGGGAAACGCCGCAGGAATCCACCTACGGAGGGCTCCACCCCCCTCCGGCGTGATCATCATCAACATCTACAGCAAGATCATCTCCATCTCTCCACTGTAAACTCTTGGCAAACATGATGTATGATGCGATATACTTTTCCCGTGATCTATTGTGTCTCTCCATCTATGTTTGAGAAGTGATTTGTTCATGGCATTAGTGAAATAGTTCGTTGATTGGTTGCATACAAGTTTTGTTATCTTTTATGATTGTCTTGATGTACAATGTATGAGTGCACGCATATGTTGGGGAATGCATGTAAGGTGATCAGCGGTAAGGTAATGGAGTGACGAGGACTTGGGAGGACAAGTAAACCCGAGATCGAATCATGAAGTTACTCTATTGGGGGATATATGGGAGACCCTAGAACTTAAGGCTATGGTGGGACAATTATGTCTTAATATTTCTTGTGATGCACATTTAATTGGCCATGAGATCCATCATAAGAGTTGTGTAATTTGCTCATTAACTTGGCTACACCTATTTATGGTTCCCCCCTAGAAGAAACAATTAAGACTAAAACATGTGCTTCACTAATTGTGACAACCACACGAATGAAATAACAATTGCCAGAACATTCGCTCCCTTGAGATATTTTCATTCGTGTGGTTGTAACAATTAGTGAAGCACATGTTTTAGTCTTAATTGTTTCTTCTAGGGGGGAGCCATAAATAGGTGTAGCCAAGTAAATGAGCAAATTACACAACTCTTATGATGGATCTCATGGCCAATTAAATGTGGAGCATAAGAATTATTAAGACATAATTGTCCCACCATAGCCTTAAGTTCTAGGGTCCCCCATATATATCCCCCAATAGAGTAACTTCATGATTCGATCTCGGGTTTACTTGTCCTCCCAAGTCTCCCTCAGTCCATTACCTTACCGGTGATCACCTTACATGCATTCCCCAACATATGCGTGCACTCATACATTGTACATCAAGACAATCATAAAAGATAACAAAACTTGTATGCAACCAATCAACGAACTATTTCACTAATGCCATGAACAAATCACTTCTCAAACATAGATGGAGAGACACAATAGATCAAGGGAAAAGTATATTGCATCATACATCATGTTTGCCAAGAGTTTACAGTGGAGAGATGAGATGATCTTGCTGTAGAAGTTGATGATGAACACGCCGGAGGGGGGTGGAGCCCTCCGAAGGTGGATTCTGGCGGCGTTTCCCCCCTCCGATCTTCTCCGGCGGCAGCCTTCTATCTCTCTGTTTCTGGTTTTGTGTTTCTCCGCCGCCTCCTCGCGAAACTCCTCGGGGGACTATTTATGCAGACGGTTTTAGGTCAAGATGAAACCAGGGAGACGAAGATCGACGACATCGGAGCCACGAGGGGGAAAAGGGGGTGCCTCACGCGGCCAAGTACAGGGGCCGCATGGGCCCACCCAATTTCTTCCTCAGACTTCCTTTTTTGCGGATCCTTGGTTCGTACATCTTCTTCCTTCCAAATATTGGGCCCCGTAAAATCTTAGGTCATTTGGACGTCGTTTGGGTCCCTGAAAGTCAAAAATATGGAAAAAGGGGTTTTCTGGTTCTGCAGGGTTAGTTCCAAATAAATGGGGAAACTGTGAATTATCCCCAAAATCAATATAAAACAATGATATATAATCCTTATATGATGCAAATATGATTGAAATATGAGAATTATAATGCAAAGTTCATGTATGCATTTTACATGCATCGCCCACTTACACCGGAGTCTCCGGCCTGAGAAGGCTGTAACGGCTAGTTTTTGGGGGAGGCTATAAATAGCCTCCTTCTTCCCCAAGAGCTGGCTGCTCACTTTTGCTCAGCTCATTCCCTCTCTCCTCCTTTGTTGCAAACCTTGTGAGCTTGATTCCTCTCAATCCCTCCAATGATTCTTGCCCAAATTTAGGGATTCAAGAGAGGAGATCTAGATCTACCATTCCACCAATCAAATTCTCCTCTAAGTGAGGGGAACCTAGTGGATCTAGATTTTGGGGTTGCTTTGTGTTCATCCCCTTTGTTCTTCCTCCTAAATCCCTCCATAGCATTAGTTGCTTTGGTTGGATTTTAGAGAGAAGGACTTGACCACTTTGTGTGTTCTTGCCTCTTGCATTTGTTGCATCGGGTTGTGCTCTCCACGAAGGTTCGTGGGATCGAAGTTGAGAAGCTTGTTACTCTTGGGTGCATTGTGTTCCCAAGAGCTTGTGCCTCTTAGGTGCATTGTGTACCCTAGACGGTTGGAGGTGCCACGAAGACTTTGAGTTGTGAAGCTTCGGCACGATTTGGGAGCCCCCAATTGAGTTGTGGGTGTGTGCCCCAAGGAAGATGTAAAGGCTCCGGATTCCGATAGTGGAAGGTGAACCAAACCATGGGTGCGGTTCATCAGAGAATAGGGTGAGGCCTTTGTGGCATCTTGAGTAGGCCTCTTGTGGCGAGCTCACACCCCTCCAACGAGACGTACTCCCTTAACAAGGAGGAACTCGGGAATACATCCTCGTCTCCGCGTGCCTCGGTTATTTCTATACCCGAGCCTTTTACTTATGCAATTTACATTGTGATAGCCTTCGTGCTTGAAGTTTATATTTTGCTATCACCTTGTTGCTTGCCTTGTTGATTTCACCTGAAGCAGTCGAAGCGGGCCGACCTAGTGCTCCTGTATTTGCTTTTCTCGAAACAGGCTTTTCCGATGGTTGATATTTGCATCGACGTCGTTCGACCCATTTGATTGAATAATACTTGAGAACAAATTTTTAATAAAGATGAGTCTGTGCATATGTATTGATGTAAGAGCATGTCCACCGACGCTCTCAACAGCACTTGTGGCGGCCGACACAAAAAAGGAGCCCAGATACGGCTCCAAAAGAGTTAGTTTTGTCGGTCGAGCCCAATAACACCTTCGGCAACCTGCCACCACTCTGGTCCCTATTAAATGTGGCAACGGGGACACTAACCACTGGTTATTGCCTAACCAAAACCATCCCGATACGATAAAATCCCCCGTCCACATCCCATTAACTGTCACGGGGACAATTATACTACCATCCCCATCCCCGTCCCCATCGGGTTAGCAAATAACCAGTGGGTAACCAACCCCAACTTAACCAAAAACACCGAGGGAGCGGCTAGGGAGAGCGGCGACGGTGCGGGCTACGGTGGTAGGTGAGGAATGGATGGCAGGCTGGCAGCCGGAGCGGGACCATGGGAGAGAGAGGGACTAGGGTTTCAGATTTGGGAATCGAGGGAGCGGCTGGTGGCTGGGGTCTGGGGTTTGGGAACAATTAGGGTTTCTGTTGTGTGCCTCTTGGGGGAGCGGCGTTTTGGTGCCCGGGAGCACCTGCTCCCGGTATTTTCAAAAAAAAATTTAAAAACAAAAACTGTTCACAAAATTCCGAAAAAAATCATGCACGTACCTGAGCATGGTGAGCATCGTCGTGAAAATTTTTGCACCGAAACGACATCGTATGCTCCCTGGGGAAAAAAGACAAATTTCTGACAGCAAATGAGATCCGAAAATTTGAATTTGCTGTCAGAGATCTCATTTGCTGTCAGAAATTTGTCTTTTTTCCCCAGGGAGCATACGATGTCGTTTCGATGCGAAATTTGTCACGATGGTGCGTAGCATACTCAGGTACGTGCATGATTTTTTTTCGGAATTTTTTTGAACATTTTTTGTTTTTTTATATTTTTTTGAAATACCGGGAGCAGGTGCTCCCGGGAACCAAAGTGAATATCCAATAAATGTGCTCAAATTTACATTAGGTCTTATGGATTAGCAGAAAAAGTTGCAAGAAAAATGGAATTGATTAACATTATATTTTCTCCCTGTCTAACTTCAAATAATACATCCAAATGAATACATTTATGTACTAATAGCATAATTGCATTACAAATGTTACTACATGATTGGTCTTGATTAATAAAAGATTCATCACATTTTCAATTGTTCATAAGATGAACAGTCATCAAAGCTTGATAGCCAAATTAGTACACAGCTGGGACGTCACTAGTTAGCACTCCCACAAATTCTGTCATTGGAAATAATAGAAATAGCACAAATGCATGGTTATGGACACAATTACAGTTTCTCTCATGATTTATCATAAAATATTGCCTGACAACGAGTTCGGATTTGGCATTCCAAATGTCAACTAAATGAACATTAATATCCGGTATATTTTTCATGATCTGGATGAAGAAATTTTCACCAAATTTAAATTGACTAACGCACCAGAAAATCATCTACCAGAACTATTTGTAGATGATAAAATCAAAGAACTTAAAATCTTTGCAACAATATACAATTTTCTGTTCAGATTTGAACAAGCAGTAATAAAACTTTGAGAAAATCTTACAAAAAAACTATGTACAAATTAGAGACAAGTGCTAAGGTCATATGAACAGATCTTGCCGTTGACTAAAAGGCTGCACTGAAAAATCAAAACAAAAATCATGTACCGGGATTCCTGCGACCTTTGCGCCTTCAGATCTGATGACTACAACATCACAGGGTTCGAGTGGATCAGACCCCACTCCTCAGCCATGGCCATGGCTGCCGCCACCTCGTCCAACAAGGAGGCGACGTAGACGCGGGTCGCGTCCTCCGCACCAGCCTCCGTCGCCGGATCTCACGACCTCCACACCTCATCGCCTGCTAGATCTGCACCAGCCAGTCGATGGCGGCATGATTCTAGCCTCGATCTTTAAGAGCGAGAAAGAAGATGGGAGGGGTCGGGGGAGAGAATTGATAGACGAGATAGAGACGACGTGGTACACGTTGACAGGAGTTGGCCCATGTACACACCCGGAAGTCCATACGTAGGCACACCTTAATTATTTTGTATTAGAGCCGGTATTATAAGGGAAGTGAATTTCGACCCAGATCTCGAAGGTTGATTCTACGCTGGTGATAATGGGTTGTCTGTCACCCGGGCGCCATATCGCCACACTCCATCCATCATCACAAGTATTTCTTTAACAACGTCTACGTAGAAGGAGAGCCAATCCGAAGATCCCTAGGCCATCCATGTCGGATAAAAATACCCCTCGCCATGTGCTCCGGACGTGCAGATGCCTCCGTAAAAAGGTCTCGATTTTCCACACGTTGTAATGTGGACCACGAACGGAGCAAACTTGTGCATCGGTATATGACCTGCAAAAGAGTAGTATTTTTATCATTAAAAACCTTGTCATTTCTACAAAGCCAGAGCGACCATATAACGGCTAACGCTCCCACTCTAATAATAGTTTTGTTCTTCATATCAATACCATGCAGCCAATTGCCAAAAACATTTGCAACCGACCGTGGTGGATATAAGTTAGAAGCTAGTTGAATGGCTGACCAAATAAAACGAGCTAACTGCATTGGAAGAATAAGTGTTTAATCGATTCCTCTTGGGGACAGAAAACACATTTTGTACTTCCCTGCCAGTTGCGTTTGACTAGGTTGTCTTTGGTTAAGATAACTCCTCGACGAAGATACCAAGCAAATTTTCATAATTTGAGAGGTATCTTCATCTTCCAAATTTTCTTATTGTCGTCGACCGGTACATCGAAGTAGATCAAAGCTCTATACATGGAATCCACAGAGAACAAACCGTTCGTCTGAAGGTTCCAACGAAACTCATCCGGACCTTGTGATAACTGAACCTGTGTCAGTCGCCCCAATAAGGCATTCCACATCACGAGTCGCGGTCCTAGAAGAGTACGTATGAACGTCATATTATGAGGCGAGGACTGCATAACAGCAGCAATTGTATCGCTCTTATGACGGACAATATTGTATAGAGATGGATATTGTTCCCGGAGGGTAGTATCGCCTAACCATTTATCCTCCCAAAAACGAATTTCCGTCCCATCCTTAATATTGAAAGGTTCAAAGCGAAAGAAATGTTTCTTAGTCGCCATGAGGCCTGCCCAAAAGTGAGAATCCCCCGGTTTCCAAGACACCTAGGACAAAGCTTTGAGCCAATATATTTCCTCCTGAGTCGTGTCTGCCAGACACCGTCCTCTGACAACAGCTTAAAAAGCCATTTACCAAGGAGAGCTGAGTTTTTGACCTGTAGGTCGGAGATACCCAACCCTCCTTGATCTTTTGGACGGCAGACCACATCCCAACAAGCTAGTCGGTATTTCTTCTTTTCACTATCCCCTTGCCAAAAGAATCTAGATCAGAAATAATCCAATTTATGTAAGACTTCTTTTGGTAGCTGGAAGAAGGAAATCATATACAGTACCATATTACTTAGCACTAAATTAATGAGAACCAATCTTCCACCTAGAGATAGTAACTTTCATTTCCAACTACTCAACCTTGCTTGCAAACGATCTTCGACATGCTTCCATTCGGAAATACAGAATATAAAGATTGACGTATGGAGACACTAACATTAAATTCTGAAAGAAGAAACGATGTCGCCTGGAGGGGGGGTGTGAATAGGCGATTAAATTTTTTCTGGTTTATGGCTTGATAATTGCGGAATAAAACTAGGTGTTTAAATTAACAAGCCAACAACCTAATATACTAGGTTCACCTATGTGCATCAATAACTTATGCTAAGAAAAATATCAACAAGGTGATAGCAATATATATGACATCAAGCACAAAGGCTATCACAATGTAAATTGCATAAGTAAAGAGCTCGGGTATAGAAATAACCAAGGCATGCGGAGACAAGGATGTATTCCCGAGTTCCTCCTTGTTAAGGGAGTACGTCTCGTTGGAGGGGTGTGAGCTCACCACAAAAGGCCTACTCAAGACGCCACAAAAGGCCTCACCCTATTCTCCGATGAACCTCGCCCCAAGGGTTAGGTTCACCTTCCACTATCGGAATCCTTCAAGGCGGAATCCGGAGCCTTTACAACGATCTTCGGCACACACTCACAACTCAATCGGGGGCTCTCAAACCTTGCCCGAAGCTTCACAACTCGAAGTCTTCGTGGCACCACCAACCGTCTAGGGTACACAATGCACCCAAGAGACACAAGCTCTTGGGACACAATGCACCCAAGAGTAACAAGCTTTTCGAACTTCAATCCCACGAATCTTCGTGGAAAGCACAACCCGATGCAACTAATGCAAAAGGCAAGACCACACAAGGTGGTCAAGTCCTTCACTCCAAAATCCAACCAAAGCAACTAATGCTATGGAGGGATTTAAGAGGAAGAACAAAGAGGAGAACCACAAAAGAACTCCAAGAACTAGATCCACTAGGTTCCCCTCACTTAGAGGAGAGATTTTTCGGTGGAAGCGTAGATCTAGATCTCCTCTCTTGTATCCCTAAAGATGGGCAAGAATTATTGTAGGGATTTAGAGAAACCCAAGCTTTTTCGAGGTCAAACAATGGGGGAGAGAGAGAAAAAGTGGGCAGCCTCCTCTTGGGGAAGAAGGAGGCTATTTATAGCCTCCTCCAAAAACTGACCGTTACAGCCACGGGAGGCCGGAACTTCCGGGGTTAAGGGCCGGAACTTTCGGTCCCCGGAAATTTCCGGGGAGAACTTCCGGGGCAAAGTTCCGGACCCCCTCCAGAGAGAAAACGCGAAAATGACTTAGCCAAAATTTCCTGGACCGGAACTTCCGGACCAAGTACCGGAATTTCCGGACCCCCGGAAATTTCCGAGGAAACTTCCGGGCCAAAATTCCGGAACCCCTTCCGAAAGGACTTAGCCAAAATTGCTCAGATGAAAACATGGGCCGGAACTTCCGGAGGCCGGAATTTCCGGCCTTCGGGCCGGAACTTCCGCCCCTCTGAAAAACTGCAGAAAGAGCAAAACGAAAACGGGCATAACTTTCGCATCCGGACTCCGTTTTCGATGATCTTGGGCTCGTTAGAATCGTAACGATGAGATTTACAAGAATATACAGAAAAACATCATACTCCAACAAAGGAGGATAAAACCAAATGGGGAAAGGTAAAACCTCTCTATAAAAGACGAACCGGTAAACCTCCAAAACCGAAAACGCAATAGAGAACACATACGAAATCCGTTTTCGGTGAAATTGGCCTTGTCATGACGAGCACGACAAGCACCAAGGACACACCACGATAAGAGCCAAATAAGAACCAATAAAGATGATTGCAAGGATGCAAAGATTTGAGCTCTCCACGAACGATATGATCAAGATACTCGGTCGAGAGCCCCTCTTGATAGTACGGCTATCTATCCTATAACCCGGTCTCTCAACTAACATCATGAGACCGGTAAAATAGAAAGCCTATCAAGAACATACCTTTTCCTTGCGCATAATCCACTTGAGGTCGATGAAGACGATCTTCATCTCCTCAAGACGAACCACCTTTCTTGATTGCGCTTCGCTTGGTGAAGGCTCACATGTTGCCCCCCCATACACCAATATAGGAGAAGCACTCTTTGGCATATCTTCACTTGGACTCAAGTGTTGATCAACTCGCACTTAGCCTTGATCAACAAATACTCTTCTTCCCGTAGCCTTGACTCCAGCAAATGGTAATTGATGATAATCCCTTTTAAGAGGGTTTATATAATGAATAAAGCATCCTCGCAAGACAAACAAGCAAGGATGCAAGCGCATTAAAGTCAAATGCAAGAAAAGCATAAAACCCAAATTCCCTTAAACCCTCTAAACTTCTCCCCCATTGGCATCGATTGCCGAAATGAGACGAAAAATTTAGAAGGCCAATATAATATGAGTTCCTCAAAATGTGTGCATTTCTCAAGATATGAGTGAAATCAAATGCACATATCCAATGATGATAGATAGAGGAAATCAAACTATATTGAGGATCCAAAGATTGCAAGGAGATGAAATCATTCTAAACATCTCCACAAAGAAGATATGCAATCAAAAGATCCAAAACAAGAGTTCTAAATAAAAATGAAGAAGCTCCCCAATGTTCATGCACTATTGAGGAGTGCACAAATATGGAATCCTCACTCCCCCAAAATCATCTAGAACATGCAACGAGTGCAAGTGTGCATAAAGCAAAAGCAAATCATAGCACTTACACCAAAGATATGGTTGAGTCATAAGGAGATACCAATTTTCAAAGATTCAACATAAGATAGGCCCAACCGAGATAAAAGGAAGATCTTTAAAGGAGTATGTTCACAAGCTTAGGGATACCAATTGAAAACTAAAACCAATTGAAAATGCCAAAAGCTAGTGAGAGGATTTAGCCAATAAGAATCAACATACTCACCATGGTAAGCATGAGGTAAAAGATCCTCAAGTGTGCAAAGATGCCAATAAAATTAAGATAGGCAAACATGAAACAAATTTGGAGCCACAAAACAATTATAGATAAAAATCAAGGTAGCTCAAAGGAAATAGGATACCAACTAAAATGTGACCTCTCTCATATGTATAGGTTTCTAAGTAGACAAATCATTGATGATATATGTGCACAAAGAAACTTGCACATATGACATGGTCGATGAAGGGGAGACCACGGTATCCAAAAGGGAAGTCATGAATATACAAAAGAGATTATTGCTTAAAAGAATAGCACATAGCTCAAATTTATCTCATTGTGTATAAATGAACTTCAAAAATATCAAAGACATCACACATATCACTAAGGGAACAAGAGATAGTGGAGATGCTCTGAGATAGGCAGCAAGTATCATAAAGAAACAATACCAATTGAAGAAAAGTTTTTTGCAATTTCATCACAAATATCACAAAGATATACCAAGTGAAGCAAATAAGCCCAAACCACAACAATTGCACATAAAATCTTTCATGCCAAGAAGCAACCTACACAAGGTTGAGACTAGAAAAGTATGCATGAGGTAGATACTTGTTACCGAGATACATTGATGATGAAGAAGATGAGAGTTTGTTTATCATCAAAGCTTGACTCCAATAATCACACGGTGAGGACACCTTCATTATGAATGAGGCAAGCATCCAATGCATCTCCATTGTACCTAAAACAAAATTCAAGCACAAAATGGTTCCCAAACTCATTGGGTCCCATAGTAGTTAGATAAACTACAATATATAGGAAACACTCCACATAAATATGTGCATATAGATATGAAATTGAATTTCATGCACATCTTAGCCGATTTAGGATTTGGTGGAGTATCCCCTATATATTGGAACTAGAAAGACAAACATGCCATATAATATATATATTATAGAATATACATGCAAAGTCTTTTAAGAACCAAACGAGATACAATTTGGACGAAAACACCAAGTAAACCAAGAAGAGAGCACACCAAAGTGTGACACAAAAGGTTGTCCAAATTATATCAAAATCCAAATCAACACATGATTGAGGAAGAATCAAGTCAACAAATGATTGATTCCAAAACACATCAACACATGAAGTGTGATATCAATAGGAATCGAATCAAAACAACACATGATTGATAAGAAACCAATTGAAAATAAGATAAAAAAATCAAATTTCAATTGAAAGGATCAAATATTGATAGATAGGATAGTGTTCTAAATAAAAAGGAATGCTCCCCCAATATTCATGCATTATCTTTGATATTTGTATTTGAATAGAAAATGCACGCACAAGGGATCATTACTCTTCATATTTTATTTACAACACTAAATACTACCAATTGAAAATTAGGATCCATGCAAGAGGCAAGGAAGGCAATGGGAGTAAAAACAAAAACACTTGGCAAAAATAAGGCAATTTAACGCAAGAGCCAATATGAGGATGAACAAAAATATTCTACCACAAATGTGAATATCAATTGTCCCAGGACAATGATTATAAGGAAATATTTTTTGGGTGAGTAGAGATATACAAGGTCATCCTCACAAGATAAAACATATGGCAAGGGATAAGAAATAAAACACCATATTTTAATAAAGTTTGTTGGTAGTTCCAACTATTCAAACCAACCGGCAAGGCCATGGTTAGAATAATATGGAACAAATGGTTTCTCAAATAATATATAGAAATGCATATTAGAGAAAAACCATACCAAGCAAACTTATACACAAACAAGACCCAAAGGATAACAAAAATGAAAATTGGAACTTGTTCGAGCAAACGTACCAAATATAAATAAGATAATTTACAATATCAAATCTAAGTGGCAACCTCAAATTTTCACGTTTTGTGGGATTGTTACTCCCCCATAATGTGATAATTCATTTTATCTAAGCAAGAGGCAAATAAAAACAACTAGAAAAATTAATGGATATTGTAGAATTTGAATTTCTCATGAATATGACATACCACATAGTAACTAGATAATATTGAAATATCAATACTAGGTGGTGTGCCTCATGTACACACATTTTTAGGTTTGTGAAGTGCACAAAGCATATCACTCCCCCAATATGGGATAGTCCATTAATATTTCAAAGAGCCAAATGAAATCCACACAAGATCCAATAAAGCTCAACCCAAAGTTTACACATACATGATACACAACTAACATACACAACCTTGAATAACAAGATAAGTAAGAAAGTAGCATATCACATACAAACACATGCTAGGAACAAAACTAACACATACAAGGAAGCAAGCAACATTCAATGTATATATGATTTAAATACAAGTTACCGCAAGAGGAGCATTGGATATGAGATAGAACAATATGATCCAAATGGATTGGCTTGAGGAAATATAATCATGAAGATCCCTTAATTCTTCAAATGATAGCCAAGTCTCCAATGTCCTCCACAACACCTATTGATCAAGTTGAAGTTTGTTGGTCCCCAACCAAGTTGGGTCCTAAGAGGTTAGTCACAATAGGCTTGGCAACCAAAATGGTTCTTTTCTTGACACCACTTTGAGTTCCCACATATTTGGCAAATACATTGCCAACCATATCCTTCCCAAGAGAGTAAACATCATTAATTAAGATGGCGTTGAATAGGTTACCAATGGTGCACGAAGAAGCAAAGTGACCTTTGCCACGGCAAAGGTAGCAACATCGACTCTTCTCTTTCCTCTTAATAGGCTCCTCAACTTGAGGAGCATTGACTTGAGTCTTCTTAGGAGGTGGCCTTTGTTCAACTCGTGGTGGAGCATGAGATTGAACAAGAGGCCGCTTCCCTAGTTGCTTCACACTAAGAGGCTTCTTCTTCATTGGGCAATCCCTAACATGGTGCCCTTCAATCTTGCACTTGAAGCAAGTAATCTTGGCCGAATTCTTGACTTGTTCTTGGCCCTTCTTCTTATCAATCTTGGACTTGTTCTTGTTGTTGGAGTTGAATCCAAGTCCACTCTTGTCATTGGGGGATTGTTGCACACTCAACATGTTGTCAAGTGCACTCTTCCCTTCATGACGCTTTTCCAAGTCTTTCTTCATAGAAGTGGCTTGGGCCTTGAGCTCTCCTCTTTTCTCCATATGATTAGTGACAACACAAATACTAGAGGAGGTAGATGCATCATTGTTAGAGCAACAAGGCAAAGCAAGTAATTCATCACAAGAGGTACCAACATTTTGAGTGGATGAACTACTAGGACTAGCACATGGCAATATAGCATTTTTAGTTAAAGTTGTGCTATTATCCACATGAGGCTCACAAGATGTTACCTTAGTAGTGATAGCCTCATGAGCTAACTTTAGACTAGCATAGGATGTTAGATGATCATCATTAGAGCTAGATAGCTTTTCATGTCTTTCTTCCAACTTCCCATACTTGCTAGTTAGCAACTCAAGTTGAGCCCTTAGCTCAACATTCTCCTTCAAAATAGATGCTTCACAAGAAGTAGAGTTAGTAGCACAAGCATCATTAACATTAGGAATGGAAGAAGAAAACTTGGCAAGCTCTTCCTTAAAGCTAGCATTTTCCTTTTTCGTGACTTTATATTTAGCATGAGCATGGTCACGTTCTTTAATGAGTTTAGCAATTATTTCATTATGAGAATCCTCAATAGATTCGAGTTTCTCTTTAAGAGAAACCCGAGTCTCATGCTCTTCCTCAAGGGCATACTCAAAAGATGCTTTTTCATCAGCATCCTCTCTTTCAATCCTTCCTTTTCAACAAGGCTTGCTTCCAAAGCCTTAATAGTAAGACCAGACTCAATTAGGGTTTCCATAATTTCAAATAGGATAACATGAGCATTTTTATTTTTAGGAAGGGCATTAAGAACCATTAGACCTTTCTTATGAAAGGATTCATCATCCTCATCCTCATCATCTTCTTCATCATTATTATCATTATCATTATCATCACTACTAGAAGATTTAGCCATAAGGCAAAAGATGGTTGATGAAGAAGAACAATTAATTATTGAACTACTCAAGTTCACATCTTGTTCCATAGCTAATTGGGTTTCCTCTACATTAGTATTCATACAAGAGTTAGATGGAACACAAGCATTTTTATTATGGCAACAAGATAAAGTAAGCATATCATCAAGAGATTGATACAAGCAATTTTTGGATGATATGCAAGAACTATCAACACTAGCATGTATGACATTTATAGTGCTATGTGTGTTTAGGTCCAAAGATGAGGCATTGCAACAAGATAGAGATAAAAGATCATCAACAATGAGCTCACTATCATTATTGCACAACCTATCACTACTCACCATCACATTAGTTTGTGGCTTACCACATTTTGGTGAAGTAGACGAAGTTGAGAACTCATTACGCCCGGAGGTGGAGGGAGAACAATCATCCTCAATAGTCATGGACTTGCCGTATTTATCTTGAAGCTTTTTCCACAATTCATGAGCATTCCGGAGAGGCATGATTTAATCAAAAACTACAACACTCAAAAATTTGCAAAACTCATTAGAAGCTAGAGCATCTAAATATAAGTTTTTCTCATCCTCTAAAGTCATACTTTCGTAATCCTTTGTAGGAGAAAAACCTATATCTAAGATACGCTCAATATTGGGGTCCAAGATCCGTAAGTGACTAAGCATATGAGTTTTCCACACATTAAAATTTGTGCCATTGAATATAAAAGTGGAATCGTGCACTAATTCTCTAAAGGACATTTTTACTCTCTAGGCGGTAAAGCCCGAAAAGCGAGCCGAGGCTCTGATACCAATTGAAAGAACAAACGATGTCGCCTAGAGGGGGGTGAATACGTGATTAAAATTTTTCCGGTTTAAGGCTTAATAATTGCGGAATACAACTAGGTGTTTAAATTAACAAGACAACAACCTAATATACTAGGTTCACCTATGTGCACCAACAACTTATGCTAAGCAAAATATCAACAAGGTGATAGAAATATATATGACATCAAGCACAAAGGCTATCACAATGTAAATTGCATAACTGTAACAGCCCCAGTTTGGTACCCTAAAATTTGAGCCAAATTTTCACTTTTGCATTTCATTGCATCATGGCTTACATATTTAAATTGCTACGGATAAATAAAGCAACACTTGGAAATTAGAAAAAGGGAAGCAAAACCCTCCCCAAAAATTTCAAACCAAATTGTAGCGGACCTACACTTAAAA
This sequence comes from Puccinellia tenuiflora, assembly GCA_012064385.1. Taxonomy (NCBI): domain Eukaryota; kingdom Viridiplantae; phylum Streptophyta; class Magnoliopsida; order Poales; family Poaceae; genus Puccinellia; species Puccinellia tenuiflora. The sequence goes on along the minus strand of QRDG01002339.1, from coordinate 354,608 downwards.
ATAGGCAAGATCCCTGTGTATAGTGCTAGTCCCTGGATCGAATCGCTAGCACACACAGTTTACGATGAATACCATAACATTGTATCAATTTATTACATGAGTGATCCAGAAGTTATAAATATTCATTACAAGGTGCATAGCTCGAAGCTAGCTTTGAAAGAGTTGCAGCGGAATAAAAAAACATAAAGCATGGAGTCCTCATCATCTTGATGCAGCCACAGGCGAGCATGTTGGTTGAAGACTCGAAACCCTGATTCGTTCCTTACTAATCGTCAAGACAACCTGCAACAGTAAAAGCGTTGCAGCCAAAAATTGGTCAGAACCATATGAATGGATCTGGCAAGTGATACTTGTGGACTCATAGAGGAAAACTTCTAACAACTATATGCATATCTGGCTGGTGGAGTTTGAAGGCTCTTTGCGTAAAGCAAGTTTTATCCTATAAAAACATTTTGACTCATTAAGTGGTAACACTGGGAAACTCCAGCATAACCGTGACAACACTTGGTAAACTCCAATGTGTCAGGTGACTACACACGGTAAACTCCAGTGAGTCTCAATTGTTGTTCACTAACAAGTTTTATTTAGAAGTTGGCATGATGAGATTCTTCCGTTGTCTTCCTTGTCCAGCTGCTCAGAATTGTCCGTAACCGGGGACACGGCTATGATCATAGTTTGACACTCTCGAGAGGTTGTGCACTTTCACCACGAGACTCAATCAACCCATTCTGTCCTTGATCCTCATGTAGTGAAAAGGAAAGGAGAAGATTGAGACGAGACTTTTTGGGAATAGTCCCTACTTAGTCAAGATAGGGGCCATCTATCAAGTGGCTGCACGGAAAGCAATCTAAACTTGGAGCAACTTCAAATCTCTTTGATCCTGAGTGGTTGTCGGCAGTGTGATCCATACTCCAAAACTGGAGAATCAACCTCTTCTAGCAATTTTATACTCCCAAAACTGGGGAAATGCTTAAACCAACCACACACCCAGGTAGTTCTTTAACTTAGTTATTTTTCAAAACATTTACCAAGACAACATCTTTGCAAGGCTAAGAAATTCTACTAAGTTAAAGGCTACTACAACAACATGGTATAAGAGGGGTGGCTACACTACTTTGGGATTTCATAGCATAGCATAGTAGTAGTACTCCTATAATGCATACTACTCAAAGATAGCTACTCATGCATAGACAAAATACTTAGGGAAAATTATGCATTGAGCATCACTTGCCTTGGAAACAGGTTGAGCAGGAGCAACAATTGCTAGAATTCCCGGGTCTCTCCGAATAATCTAATTAAAATAAACAAGCCACACATAAACACAAAAAAAAAAATAACAATACAACAAAATATGCTATGCATGAAATGCATCTAAAATCATAAATAAAATACTAACTATTGTTTTCTGGTTTTTAGAAACATGCATGAAGTCAAAATGCTTTTAAAACAATTTTTACTTTAACAACAATACAAAACAAATCTCAAAAAGGGCATAAACACTAATTTAAAATTACTTTTAAACAAAATAATTACATAAAATATGGGAGTGGTCTTACTGGATAGAGGACTTCAAAACTAAACTAACCCAATTGGATTTACTCGGAAAGCTATTTTTAAACTAAAGTTATGACAAATTTACTCAAATATCACCAAAAGGTGTCAAATAGAAGCGCGGGCGGAGGAGAAAGAAAATAGGAAGGAAGAGGAGGTGCGGGGCGTCCTGGTTACGCCGGAAACGGGACCTCTTGCCGGCGGCGGGCGGCGGACGGCGAGCTCGAGTGTGGCAGCCTGGGGGCATTATTCGAGAGGGGAGGAGGGGGAAAATGAAGAGGAGAGGGAGGGGTATAAGATGGCCAAGGTGGAGGGGAGGGGGAGCGGCTTGGTGGTCGGATTGAAGAGGGGTGTAGTGGGGGGGGTTTCGGCCATGAAGAACACGAACGGGAGGGAGAAGGTCGGATGATGTCAGCAATGACGTCATCATTTTTTTCTTTTTCTTTTATTTCTTTTCTGAAATCTTTTAATAGCTTCTAAAATACAAGTCCAAAATTTATGAAATAAATTTGTAAAAACTTGTAATAAAAATCTTTACTAGGATAACTCATTTGGAAAATATTTTACACACCTTTTATTTACAAAAATGCCACTGGCATTTAAATGGCCTTTAATTGGCATTTTACTTAAAAGAAAATATAGATAAAATTATTTCTGTTTTTAGGCAAAATAATTAATTACAAATTTTTAAACCAAGTTTATATTTAAGTCTTTTTCAAACAATTTGAGAAAATAATTTTTAGAACACTTCTTGCAAATAGAACACTTAGGCACTATACTTGGCCATCAAATAAAATCATAAAAGTCAAAATATTTAAGAGAGCATAATAGGCCCCCTTTTATCATTTTCTCAAATAGGGTTTAAAGTGGAAATAGAATTCCAACTTTTTTGAAATTTCACAAGCAACAAGCCAATAAAAAGATGAATGCATGCATGATTTTGGATTTCCAAAACAAAATATAATAATTTTCAAAAAAAGTTTTTGATTTTTCAAAAATTTGAAAATCTTGGGATGTTACATACTACCACCCTTAAAAGGAATCTCGTCCCCGAGATTCGAAGAGGCTAGAAAGAATGGGTTTGAAAACTCTGGGTTTTAACAACTGGGTGGGCTACCACCCTTAAAAGAAAAATTTTGTAGGTAGTCTAGAATATCAAGCTTCAAACTAGATGCTTGTTTAAAATGTACCATTCATCATACCAGGTTCATTATATGCTCTTTCCATATGGGCATGGTTCACATATCCCTTATCGAAAGGATTTGGCTTGGCAGCTTCTTTAGTCTTCCATTCAGGGCAGTCACTTACATAATGTCCCAAATTCTTGCACTTATAGCATTGTATCTGACTAAGATCTTTCTTTCCGGTGTGGTGATGATGATTCTGATCATGGTGGTTCCCATGGCTGTAACCATTCTGGTATTCTCCATTATTTCCTTTGCTTCCACCATTATGAGCATGACCATGATGGTTGTGGTCATTTCCACCATGATAGTTGGACTTCTTTTGTGCAGATCCTGAGTTGTACTTGTTGTCACTGTACTTCCTCTTCCTGTTCTCAGATTTTTTGATATTATCCTCCAGTGTGATTGCTTGATCCATGAGGGCCTGATAGTTCGGGGCGTATGCAACTGTTAAAGGAATTTTTAGCTCGTCACATAGTCCCTTGAGGAATTTATCCTTCCTCTTGCCATCAGTGTCAATGTCTTCAGGAGCATAACGAGACAATGAGTAGAAGTCATCCATGTACTCCTTAAGCGTCCTGGTACCCTGCTTCAGGTTTCGGAATTCCTCCTTCTTCAAGTTCATAATGCCAGAAGAGATATGGGCATTGCGAAAGCCTTCCTTGAATTCTTCCCAAGTCAAATCTTCCAGAGGATGGGTGATCTGAAAGGTATCCCACCATTGTGCCGCTGGTCCTTCCAACAGATAAGCGGTAAATCTTACTTTCTCAGGCTCGGTACACTCACATGTTACCAGGTCCTTGTTTACAGAACGAAGCCAGTCATCTGGCACAATAGGTTCAATTGCAGTTGAGAACTTAGTAGGTCTTAGCTTCAGAAATCTTTCAAGCCTGTCCACTTGAGGAGGTGGTGGCGGCGGTGGAGGTGGTGGTGCATGCTGATTGGCCATGAATTGTGCCATCATTGTCATCAACTGAGTCTGTGCTGCTATCATCTGTTGTAACATGGCATCGGTGTTGTTGTTGTTCTCGGGATTACGACGGGGAGGCATCTGTGGGTTTTAGCATAGATGAGCAAAAGATAGACAGATCTATAAGAAATACTCCTACCCAAAACAGCAGATCAACGCAATTCATCTTACAAACAACATCTAGAAAACATCACACATCAAAACACTAAACTTAGAACAAACTTTTGATAAAAGCCGATCTAATCGTTTGGAAACAAATCACACCAAAGTTTTGCAAAACAAAAGCGATGGTACTGCCATACCACAATTTGATAGGCTAATACACTATCGGGATCTCGCTATTCTAATAAGTAGGTGGTCTAGTCTATCTCCTTGTGTGCATCGAGTTCTTTTCCTTCAAATCCCAAGATCTTCATGTTGTCCTTGAGTGCTCTTGGAAACTCAGTCTCACATTGCAGAGTCATGGTCATCTCCGGTCCTTTCTTGATGGATTCGATGAGGCTGGTCATCTAAAACAAGAGAAGAAACTTAGAAAGCAAATAGCTAAGATAGTTACAAGAATGACACTAGAAAAGTTTTGGACAAAGAGAAAATAAATTTTAGTCCTATGGGTTTTCTTATTTCTAACCAAACTTAGGGTTTCGGGCCTATAGGCAACACAGTGCTCTGATACCATCTGTAGCGGACCTGCACTTAAAAATAGGCAAGATCCCTGTGTATAGTGCTAGTCCCTGGATCGAATCTCTAGCACACACAGTTTACGATGAATACCATAACATTGTATCAATTTATTACACGAGTGATCCAGAAGTTATAAATATTCATTACAAGGTGCATAGCTCGAAGCTAGCTTTGAAAGAGTTGCAGCGGAATAAATAACATAAAGCATGGAGTCCTCATCATCTTGAAAGACTCGAAACCCTGATTCGTTCCTTACTAATCGTCAAGACAACCTGCAACAGTAAAAGCGTTGCAGCCAAAAATTGGTCAGAACCATATGAATGGATCTGGCAAGTGATACTTGTGGACTCATAGAGGAAAACTTCTAACAACTATATGCATATCTGGCTGGTGGAGTTTGAAGGCTCTTTGCGTAAAGCAAGTTTTATCCTATAAAAACATTTTGACTCATTAAGTGGTAACACTGGGAAACTCCAGCATAACCGTGACAACACTTGGTAAACTCCAATGTGTCAGGTGACTACACACGGTAAACTCCGGTGAGTCACAATTGTTGTTCACTAACAAGTTTTATTTAGAAGTTGGCATGATGAGATTCTTCCGTTGTCTTCCTTGTTCAGCTGCTCAGAATTGTCCGTAACCGGGGGCACGGCTATGATCATAGTTTGACACTCTCGAGAGGTTGTGCACTTTCACCACGAGACTCAATCAACCCATTCTGTCCTTGATCCTCATGTAGTGAAAAGGAAAGGAGAAGATTGAGACGAGACTTTTTGGGAATAGTCCCTACTTAGTCAAGATAGGGGCCATCTATCAAGTGGCTGCACGGGAAGCAATCTAAACTTGGAGCAACTTCAAATCTCTTTGATCCTGAGTGGTTGTCGGCAATGTGATCCATACTCCAAAACTGGAGAATCAACCTCTTCTAGCAATTTTATACTCCCAAAACTGGGGAAATGCTTAAACCAACCACACACCCAGGTAGTTCTTTAACTTAGTTATTTTTAAAAACATTTACCAAGACAACATCTTTGCAAGGCTAAGCAATTCTACTAAGTTAAAGGCTACTACAACAACATGGTATAAGAGGGGTGGCTACACTACTTTGGGATTTCATAGCATAGCATAGTAGTAGTACTCCTATAATGCATACTACTCAAAGATAGCTACTCATGCATAGACAAAATACTTAGGGAAAATTATGCATTGAGCATCACTTGCCTTGGAAACAGGTTGAGCAGGAGCAACAATTGCTAGAATTCCCGGGTCTCTCCGAATAATCTAATTAAAATAAACAAGCCACACATAAACACAAAAAAAAATAATAACAATACAACAAAATATGCTATGCATGAAATGCATCTAAAATCATAAATAAAATACTAACTATTGTTTTCTGGTTTTTAGAAACATGCATAAAGTCAAAATGCTTTTAAAACAATTTTTACTTTAACAACAATACAAAACAAATCTCAAAAAGGGCATAAACACTAATTTAAAATTACTATTAAACAAAATAATTACAGAAAATATGGGAGTGGTCTTACTGGATAGAGGACTTCAAAACTAAACTAACCCAATTGGATTTACTCGAAAAGCTATTTTTAAACTAAAGTTATGACAAATTTACTCAAATATCACCAAAAGGTGTCAAATAGAAGCGCGGGCGGAGGAGAAAGAAAATAGGAAGGAAGAGGAGGTGCGGGGCGTCCTGGTTACGCCGGAAACGGGACCTCTTGCCGGCGGCGGGCGGCGGACGGCGAGCTCGAGTGCGGCAGCCTGGGGGCATTATTCGAGAGGGGAGGAGGGGGAAAATGAAGAGGAGAGGGAGGGGTATAAGATGGCCAAGGTGGAGGGGAGGGGGAGCGGCTTGGTGGTCGGATTGAAGAGGGGTGTAGTGGGGGTTTCGGCCATGAAGAACACGAACGGGAGGGAGAAGGTCGGATGATGTCAGCAATGACGTCATCATTTTTTTCTTTTTCTTTTATTTCTTTTCTGAAATCTTTTAATAGCTTCTAAAATACAAGTCCAAAATTTATGAAATAAATTTGTAAAAACTTGTAATAAAAATCTTTACTAGGATAACTCATTTGGAAAATATTTTACACACCTTTTATTTACAAAAATGCCACTGGCATTTAAATGGCCTTTAATTGGCATTTTACTTAAAAGAAAATATAGATAAAATTATTTCTGTTTTTAGGCAAAATAATTAATTACAAATTTTTAAACCAAGTTTATATTTAAGTCTTTTTCAAACAATTTGAGAAAATACTTTTTAGAACACTTCTTGCAATAGAACACTTAGGCACTATACTTGGCCATCAAATAAAATCATAAAAGTCAAAATATTTAAGAGAGCATAATAGGCCCCCTTTTATCATTTTCTCAAATAGGGTTTAAAGTGGAAATAGAATTCCAACTTTTTTGAAATTTCACAAGAAACAAGCCAATAAAAAGATGAATGCATGCATGATTTGGATTTCCAAAACAAAATATAATAATTTTCAAAAAAAGTTTTTGATTTTTCAAAAATTTGAAAATCTTGGGATGTTACATACTACCACCCTTAAAAGGAATCTCGTCCCCGAGATTCGAAGAGGCTAGAAAGAATGGGTTTGAAAACTCTGGGTTTTAACAACTGGGTGGGCTACCACCCTTAAAAGAAAAATTTTGTAGGTAGTCTAGAATATCAAGCTTCAAACTAGATGCTTGTTTAAAATGTACCATTCATCATACCAGGTTCATTATATGCTCTTTCCATATGGGCATGGTTCACATATCCCTTATCGAAAGGATTTGGCTTGGCAGCTTCTTTAGTCTTCCATTCAGGGCAGTCACTTACATAATGTCCCAAATTCTTGCAGTTATAGCATTGTATCTGACTAAGATCTTTCTTTCCGGTGTGGTGATGATGATTCTGATCATGGTGGTTCCCATTGCTGTAACCATTCTGGTATTCTCCATTATTTCCTTTGCTTCCACCATTATGAGCATAACCATGATGGTTGTGGTCATTTCCACCATGATAGTTGGACTTCTTTTGTGCAGATCCTGAGTTGTACTTGTTGTCACTGTACTTCCTCTTCCTGTTCTCAGATTTTTTGATATTATCCTCCAGTGTGATTGCTTGATCCATGAGGGCCTGATAGTTCGGGGCGTATGCAACTGTTAAAGGAATTTTTAGCTCGTCACATAGTCCCTTGAGGAATTTATCCTTCCTCTTGCCATCAGTGTCAATGTCTTCAGGAGCATAACGAGACAATGAGTAGAAGTCATCCATGTACTCCTTAAGCGTCCTGGTACCCTGCTTCAGGTTTCGGAATTCCTCCTTCTTCAAGTTCATAATGCCAGAAGAGATATGGGCATTGCGAAAGCCTTCCTTGAATTCTTCCCAAGTCAAATTTTCCAGAGGATGGGTGATCTGAAAGGTATCCCACCATTGTGCCGCTGGTCCTTCCAACAGATAAGCGGTAAATCTTACTTTCTCAGGCTCGGTACACTCACATGTTACCAGGTCCTTGTTTACAGAACGAAGCCAGTCATCTGGCACAATAGGTTCAATTGCAGTTGAGAACTTAGTAGGTCTTAGCTTCAGAAATCTTTCAAGCCTGTCGACTTGAGGAGGTGGTGGCGGCGGTGGAGGTGGTGGTGGTGCATGCTGATTGGCCATGAATTGTGCCATCATTGTCATCAACTGAGTCTGTGCTGCTATCATCTGTTGTAACATGGCATCGGTGTTGTTGTTGTTGTTCTCGGGATTACGACGGGGAGGCATCTGTGGGTTTTAGCATAGATGAGCAAAAGATAGACAGATCTATAAGAAATACTCCTACCCAAAACAGCAGATCAACGCAATTCGTCTTACAAACAACATCTAGCAAACGTCACACATCAAACGCTAAACTTAAAACAAACTTTTGATAAAAGCCGATCTAATCGTTTGGAAACAAATCACACCAAAGTTTTGCAAAACAAAAGCGATGGTACTGCCATACCACAATTTGATAGGCCAATACACTAGCGCGATCTCGTTATTCTAATAAATAGGTGGTCTAGTCTATCTCCTTGTGTGCATCGAGTTCTTTTCCTTCAAATCCCAAGATCTTCATGTTGTCCTTGAGTGCTCTTGGAAACTCAGTTTCACATTGCAGAGTCATGGTCATCTCCGGTCCTTTCTTGATGGATTCGATGAGGCTGGTCATCTAAAACAAGAGAAGAAACTTAGAAAGCAAATAGCTAAGATAGTTACAAGAATGACATTAGAAAAGTTTTGGACGAAGAGAAAATAAATTTTAGTCCTATGGGCTTTCTTATTTCTAACCAAACTTAGGGTTTCGGGCCTACAGGCAACACAGTGCTCTGATACCATCTGTAGCGGACCTGCACTTAAAAATAGGCAAGATCCCTGTGTATAGTGCTAGTCCCTGGATCGAATCGCTAGCACACACAGTTTACGATGAATACCATAACATTGTATCAATTTATTACACGAGTGATCCAGAAGTTATAAATATTCATTACAAGGTGCATAGCTCGAAGCTAGCTTTGAAAGAGTTGCAGCGGAATAAATAACATAAAGCATGGAGTCCTCATCATCTTGATGCAGCCACAGGCGAGCATGTTGGTTGAAGACTCGAAACCCTTATTCGTTCCTTACTAATCGTCAAGACAACCTGCAACAGTAAAAGCGTTGCAGCCAAAAATTGGTCAGAACCATATGAATGGATCTGGCAAGTGATACTTGTGGACTCATAGAGGAAAACTTCTAACAACTATATGCATATCTGGCTGGTGGAGTTTGAAGGCTCTTTGCGTAAAGCAAGTTTTATCCTATAAAAACATTTTGACTCATTAAGTGGTAACACTGGGAAACTCCAGCATAACCGTGACAACACTTGGTAAACTCCAATGTGTCAGGTGACTACACACGGTAAACTCCGGTGAGTCACAATTGTTGTTCACTAACAAGTTTTATTTAGAAGTTGGCATGATGAGATTCTTCCGTTGTCTTCCTTGTCCAGCTGCTCAGAATTGTCCGTAACCGGGGACACGGCTATGATCATAGTTTGACACTCTCGAGAGGTTGTGCACTTTCACCACGAGACTCAATCAACCCATTCTGTCCTTGATCCTCATGTAGTGAAAAGGAAAGGAGAAGATTGAGACGAGACTTTTTGGGAATAGTCCCTACTTAGTCAAGATAGGGGCCATCTATCAAGTGGCTGCACGGAAAGCAATCTAAACTTGGAGCAACTTCAAATCTCTTTGATCCTGAGTGGTTGTCGGCAATGTGATCCATACTCCAAAACTGGAGAATCAACCTCTTCTAGCAATTTTATACTCCCAAAACTGGGGAAATGCTTAAACCAACCACACACCCAGGTAGTTCTTTAACTTAGTTATTTTTAAAAACATTTACCAAGACAACTTTTTTGCAAGGCTAAGCAATTCTACTAAGTTAAAGGCTACTACAACAACATGGTATAAGAGGGGTGGCTACACTACTTTGGGATTTCATAGCATAGCATAGTAGTAGTACTCCTATAATGCATACTACTCAAAGATAGCTACTCATGCATAGACAAAATACTTAGGGAAAATTATGCATTGAGCATCACTTGCCTTGGAAACAGGTTGAGCAGGAGCAACAATTGCTAGAATTCCCGGGTCTCTCCGAATAATCTAATTAAAATAAACAAGCCACACATAAACACAAAAAAAATAATAACAATACAACAAAATATGCTATGCATGAAATGCATCTAAAATCATAAATAAAATACTAACTATTGTTTTCTGGTTTTTAGAAACATGCATAAAGTCAAAATGCTTTTAAAACAATTTTTACTTTAACAACAATACAAAACAAATCTCAAAAAGGGCATAAACACTAATTTAAAATTACTATTAAACAAAATAATTACAGAAAATATGGGAGTGGTCTTACTGGATAGAGGACTTCAAAACTAACTAACCCAATTGGATTTACTCGAAAAGCTATTTTTAAACTAAAGTCATGACAAATTTACTCAAATATCACCAAAAGGTGTCAAATAGAAGCGCGGGCGGAGGAGAAAGAAAATAGGAAGGAAGAGGAGGTGCGGGGCGTCCTGGTTACGCCGGAAATGGGACCTCTTGCCGGCGGCAGGCGGCGGACGGCGAGCTCGAGTGCGGCAGCCTGGGGGCATTATTCGAGAGGGGAGGGGGGGAAAATGAAGAGGAGAGGGAGGGGTATAAGATGGCCAAGGTGGAGGGGAGGGGGAGCGGCTTGGTGGTCGGATTGAAGAGGGGTGTAGTGGGGGGTTTCGGCCATGAAGAACACGAACGGGAGGGAGAAGGTCGGATGATGTCAGCAATGACGTCATCATTTTTTTCTTTTTATTTTTTTCTTTTCTGAAATCTTTTAATAGCTTCTAAAATACAAGTCCAAAGTTTATGAAATAAATTTGTAAAAACTTGTAATAAAAATCTTTACTAGGATAACTCATTTGGAAAATATTTTACACACCTTTTATTTACAAAAATTCCACTGGCATTTAAATGGCCTTTAATTGGCATTTTACTTAAAAGAAAATATAGATAAAATTATTTCTGTTTTTAGGCAAAATAATTAATTACAAATTTTTAAACCAAGTTTATATTTAAGTCTTTTTCAAACAATTTGAGAAAATACTTTTTAGAACACTTCTTGCAAATAGAACAATTAGGCACTATACTTGGCCATCAAATAAAATCATAAAAGTCAAAATATTTAAGAGAGCATAATAGGCCCCTTTTTATCATTTTCTCAAATAGGGTTTAAAGTGGAAATAGAATTCCAACTTTTGAAATTTCACAAGCAACAAGCCAAGAAAAAGATGAATGCATGCATGATTTTGGATTTCCAAAACAAAATATAATAATTTTCAAAAAAAGTTTTTGATTTTTCTGATTTTTCAAAAATTTGAAAATCTTGGGATGTTACACAAATGCATTGCTCAAATTGGCAAAACCAAATTATTCTTGAATTTCCAATTTGTCCAGGAAGTTCCAAGAATACATCTTAGAAATAATTGTCAAAGGCAATTTCTTGCCAAGCAAAGAAATAAAATTTGAGATTTCACAATTGGTTCAAATCATCTTCTAATTTGAAACCAAGTTCAACTTTTAAAAACTTCAAAAGAAAATGATGGGGAGCTCCATTATTTTATTGGAAGCCTCCATGAATATTTTCACTATTGTTGAAAATTTTTAAATACCCCAAGTAAATGGATTTTGGAAATTATTAAAATTTTCCATATTCAAACCCTATGAACAATTGGTGTTCAAAACATTTTATTTTGCAACACTAATTTTTGTGGAGCTACTACATGTCATGGGAGGTCACCTGAATTTTTGCAGATTTTATAAAAATGCTTAAAGACCTTAATTATTTCCCTAAATACCTGCTAGTTTTAAAATCAGGGATGGAAAAAGACCCAGGTGGTTTTGCAAACTCTCTCCCTTCTTCTTCCTGGCGCCACAGTGCTTCCACTGTGCCGCCATGCTGCCCTCGTCCCTGCGCCGCATGCCGGGCCCCCTGCCACGCGTGGATAAGGACCCCGATGCCCACGACGTCCTCGCCCTCTCTCTCCCCCCCACTTGCCCCTTACCTGCTCCCCTCTCTACTCTCTCTGGTTCTTTCCCGCAACCGAACCCTAGCGGCCGCTCGCCGCTCGCCGCCGTCGATTGGAGCCTCGCAGAGTAGATCGAAGACCGCCATTCGCTCCGCCTCGTCGTCCTTTCCTTCCTCGTCGACGGAATCATGACGGGACGCCGCGAAATGGTTGTGCCATCCTCGTCTTCCCCGACTCCGGCTGAAGCCTCCCCTCACCACCGCCGTTGGTCCCGTGTTTCCCCGTCCGCTCCGAGCAGCCGCACACGTCGAGGGTGAGCTGGCGAATCTCCTGGACATCGCTGTCCTCCCCCCTCCTTCTCTAGTTTCGTAGTGGCGCTCTAGCTCACCGTCGGCAGCCGCCCGTCGCCGATGCCAGTGTTGTTCCGGCAACCAAAAGGCAGTGGTACCGCCCTTGCTTAGCTCCCAGAAGCATACCGCGACGAACATGCCCCCTAGCCCGTCCCCGGACGTCTTCGTCCGTCGTGCGCATGCTCACCGCCGGCCGCGGTCACCACCGCGCACGTGCGCCGATCGTGGCCACGGCCCCGTCAAAACGTGTCGTCGGTAGTACCATGGTATTAGCCGGTAGTACCGACCATAGGTTATTTCGTTACTGGATACTTATGTTAAATTCCGGAAGTAGCCCGAAAGTTTAGCCGGAAGTACCAACCATGGTCGGTAGTACCGGGCAGTTAGCCGGAAGTACCGACCGTGCGGGGTTTCGGTACTGGATACCCCCTATATTTTTCCGGAAGCGGCTCGGAAGTAGGGCCGGAATTACCGACTTGACCGGTACTACCGGGCTGTTAGCCGGTAGTACCGACCCAACTAATTAAAACTTGTGAAAATCATAACTTAATAACTTATAATTCAAATCTTGCAAATGATATACCAAATTGATCAGTGAATCAAATGCTATCTAGTTATGTTAATTTCACATCATGACAACAACTTTCACTTTGATGTCATTTTCAAAATGGTTACAAGAATTAAATTGAATAACCGTTTAATTCACCATTTATTCATCGTTAATCAGAAAAATGCAAACGAAGTATCAAAATGATCAGTAAGACAATACCTATCAAATAACATCATCGTCATGCATGTTGGCATCACATCTTAGTACTGTTCCTATTTTGGGAATAACCTAATTCACTAAGTTTAAATATGTGGCTTATCCCGATCAATTGCAATAATTGTATTCGGGAACCCATTTAACTTGTGGTCATGTTCAAGACCTTCGAAATGCATTGAAATGTCATGTCATCATGAGTTTGTTCATTGCACTTCAAAATGTGTTGATTGCCTTGTTTCCTTTTCGGTGTTTGCTTCTTCTCGTTCGAACACGATTCGAGATCAAGACAAGCCCGATGTGGAGATCGACAACACCGAAGGCCGACAAATGGATTATGGAGCGACAAGTCAATGATCCTATTTCCCCAGAAGCCCTATAACTTTATATTGCCAAGCAAGGCAAGAGATAACCTAACCTTCTTGGCATATCTCATCCTATTGTTTTATACAAGTATTTTCTCCACCATAATATTGCATTCGATTCCAATGTCAACTTTTGGTCAAACTATAGAGTAACCTATGAATTGAATGTTCCCTAAACCATTACATGTCCCCCTCCTACTAACCATAGGTTTGATGTGTTGGCCTGAGTTAAAGTTTATATCTGTTGTACTTTATGCTTAGCCATGCTTAGTCAAATGCTTAGTTGTCCGGTAATTATTTCCATGATTATGAAATTGATGGAATGTTCGGACAAGGTGGAGTTATTTACAAAAACATACCACATTTGGGGCTCTGACAACGCATCAGTACCCACTTTGGTAATTTTTTCAGTTCAGTACCATCTCTCGGGGGATGCTCCACAGCCCGCGCTGATGGCTTGTTTAAACGCGTTTGACCAACTTGGTGGCCGATGTGGAGGAAACGGCCGTTACGCCGTGGCTGCTGGTCCCACCTGAGTCAAACGTCCGACGTGGCACAAACGGTCGGTCGGAAGCCAGTTTAGCCACCCCATCTCCCTCTTCCCCGCACACACAGACATTTTCTTTTCCCCTCTTCCCGCGCCGCCGCCCTGTGTCGCCGCCCTGCTCCGCCGCTCTGCGCCGCCGCCCTGCTCCGACTGCATGGCCGCCAACGACGAGGAGATGCTGAGCTGGAACGACGGCGAGACGTCCAACGAGGATGTGCTAAGTTCAGGGGTAAGTTTCCTGTTAGGGTTAGGGTTTCGATTTGTGGATTTAGGACTCGATTTTTGTTCTTGTTCTGGGTTTAAGGCTTGATTTCTTGTTGTTTTCGTGGGTTTGTAGGACACTGCGGGGACCTACACTCCTGAATCGATCGAGGATCCAGAATTTGAGGGCATTGCTGTGGATTCAAACATGCTTTGCTATGTTCATCAGTAATTGCCAGTGAGAAAGGTTGCATTTGAAGGGAGGAACACTGGGCGGCAATTTCTGACATGTGCTGTGGAGGATGTAAGTAGTATTAATTTTGGAGTTGTTTTTGTGCACATTGGTAGTTAGTGACTGTTAGTTAGTGATCAACAGTTAGCTAGGATGAAACTGTTAGTGATCAACACTGTTAGCTAGGATCAAACTGTTAGTGATCAACAGTTAGCTAGGATGAAACTGTTAGTTGTTAGGCACAGTTAGTTACTGAGTCCCTTCCCTGTTGTTAGCTATTATTCACTGTTAGTTGTTAGCCACAGTTAGTTCTGTATGCTTATTAAAATGGACAGGAACTCCAAAATTGTGGTTTTGTTTATTGGGTCGATCCTGAGTGGCCGGATACAATGCAACATGCACTAGGTAGTTTGTGGACAAAGCTAGAAGAGACCAATTCTGCCAGAATAATGAGAAGTTTGATATAATATTCTGTTGGTTAAAAATTTAGCTGAAGAGAAGGCAAAATTGGAGAAGAAATATACTAGTTTAATTGGTGAAGTTAACAAGATGTTGGATCACACTGTCCAGAAGGTAAATCAAGAAAATTATGCTAAGAATAAGGAAGTAATGAAGGAGGAGTATAGTGTCCAAACTCTGAAGCATGAGCTGTTTGTGTTGAAGGAGATGCACTCCAATGTTACTGAGATGAAGGAGAAAATGGAGAAGACATTCATAGCTGAAGCTGAAGCACTGAAGGAGGAGAAGAAACAACTGGAGTACACAATGTTTGATCTGTTCAAAGCCAATAATCTGAACAAAGAGAGGCTCAAAAGGATCAAGAGTATTTGTGATGAGGAATGAGATGTAATAGAGTAGATGTGGTTATATTGCAATTGCAAAATTTGAAATTTATTTAGCAATTGTAATATTGTATCAATTAGACCTTTATGTACCTCTAAATGGATCTGTTATGAATTCTATGATGATCTGAATTATGAAATATGAATTCTATTATGTGTGTGATGATTTGTGTGTTAGATGTGTGTGATGACCTGAATTATACCATGTGTGTGATGCTTGTGTGTGATGAGTAAATAGATAGTTGTCGTCGACGAGTGTCAGGATCATTCGTCGACGACAACTCAATTGTGGTTTATAAAGACTGACTATATAGTTGTTGTCGACGAGTGTCGGAATCAATCGTCGACGACAACTCTATGTTTCAATGAAAGATGCATCACAACATTTAAACATTTAAACATTCAAACACATGAAAGATGCATCACAGTAGTATCATCATCCATCTCATTTCATTTAATTGTCTGAAACATGTTTCATCATCTAGCTATCCCACAGCAGCTGGAAAGAGGTGCACTATGACAACACATAAGTGCACCAGAGCTGGGGCATGTCATCTATCATGTCAACTACACAACAACTCATCAAAATATACAGAAAATGATGCAAGTTCATCACAACTGTATGACCAAAAGCTCCAGCAAGTTCTGGAATTACAACATTACATTAGTGAGACACAAATTAGTTGTTTGAACTGCCAGCCTCTCCTCATTCTGGCTGAACATAACCACAGTTCAAGTAAGCCCATGTCCTGTTCCTTTCATAGGCAGCACCTTGTGCTGTGCTTGGGCCTTGATCTGCAGAGGTTCTTGGGGGAACAAAGGCAGATCTTGGTGCTGGTGGTGCTAGAGCATGGCCTGCTGCTGGAGCATGTCTTCCTGCTGGTGCTGGAGCATGCCTTGCTGCTGGTGCTGGTGCTGGAGCATGGCTTGATGGTGGGGCATCTTGTCCTCCATGATCTTGAGGCTGCAACAGATAAATTCAACAGATAAATGCAACAGATAAATGCAATAGATAAAAGCTTTTAGGGTTACTCACCACATGCTTATTCTTTCTGGCAAGCAGTTCTGGCCTGAGCTCTTTGGTACAGCTTGTGTATCTGTGACCCTGAAGTTTGCAATTTCTGCATGTAATTGTCCCCATTCTTGAAGTATCCTTAGGCTTTGGCACCTCAAACCTCCCCTTTCTCCTCTTCTCTTCCTTTCTACCTTTGGTTATGTTGAACACAGGTGGCACAATGTCAGGTGTGTCTGTCTTTGTCCAATCATGTGGGCCAGGAACTGGGTAGATGACTGGCTTATAGGCTTCAACATACATTGGCTTCTTGAAGAATGGGCTGACATACTGCTCTGGAGCTTGCTTGGCTTTGATAATGGCACTACTTGCATGGCTGCAAGGCAAGCCTGTGACATCCCATTTCCTGCACCCACATGTTCTTGCCAAAAGGTTGACAGCATGTGTTGAGTCACCCTTTCCATTAGTTACTTGCCAAAGTCCTACATCTGCAATCCTTGGAGTGCACCACCTTGATGCTTTTTTGGCCATCTCAAGCTGCTCATGAAAGTGAGGAGTAATTTCCCAGCCTGCTCTAGCAACACCACACCTCTTATCATAATTTCTTGTCATCATCTTGTCCTTTATCCCTTCAATCATAGTTCTTATAGGTTTTTTCCTGACATCCAAGATGTATTTGTTGAACACCTCACTAAGGTTATTCACCACTAAGTCTGTTTTGCAATTTGTGTCAAAGGCATGTCTAGCCCAAGTGTGCACTGGGATTTTATTTAACCATTTCCATGCATCTTCACTCTCTAACTTTAGATTTTCCATGGCAACATCAAAATGTTTCTTATGATAAGCATAGGATGCTGCATCCATACATTTCTTTAGATCTTCACCCCTAAACCCAACAGTTTGAAAATTTGCATATATGTGTCTTAAGCAATATCTTTGAGGACTGTTTGGAAAAACTTGGTTGACTGCTTTAAGAAGGCCCTAAGTATAGAGAAAAAGAAACACAACACAATGTATATGTAAGCATATTGTATTTGTATCTTAAACAGTGCTATTTAACATGTCTGTCTTAAACAATGCTTTAGGGTTGTCGAGAACCGTCGACGGTTCTCGACAACCCTATGTTTCTGTCTTAAACAATGCTTTAGGGTCGTCGAGAACCGTCGATGGTTCTCGACAACCCTATGTTTCTGTCTTAAAGAAAGAAATGTACCTTTTGCCTATCAGACATGATGGTGTATCTGCCAAACTGCCCTTCATCACCTCCAAGAGCATATTTTAGTTGAGTGAGGAACCAACACCAGTTGGCTGTGTCCTCTTTTGGCACAACTGCAAATGCAATTGGATACATATTGTTGTTGCCATCTCTTCCTGTAGTAGCAAGTATTTGAGCACCAGTGCATAGCTTGATAAAGCATCCATCCAGCCCTGCATAATCTTAGAACAATTACATAGACTATAGATACATAAGCATGATACTGAACAGAAAATAGACAATCACCTATAAATGGCCTGCAGCCTTGGAGAAAACCTTCCTTTGCATCATTGATACAGAAGAACAAGCCATGAAAAGTGGGGCCAGGATGAGGATTCTCCTCACAAGGTAGTGGAGTAATAGTGGTTACAATAACCCTACTTCCAGGGTTAGTATCAACAACTGTTTGGGCAAAATCCCTCAGCCTGACATAGTGTTCTCTATGATCACCTAATACAGCATCAAGAGCCAGGTTTTTGGCCCTGTATGCCATCATCCTAGGAACTTCCACACCATGTTGTTGCCTGGCTGTATCTATAAGTGTCTGAATGCAAGTGTTTGGATCAGATCTGAACAAGCTTTGATAAGTTTGAGACAGCCATTTGGCACTAGCCCTACTACTCTCAGTTGTTGTGTCACAAGTGTGTTGCTGCCTCATCTTCCTAAGCACAAAGGTTTTCTCACCTTTAATCTCTGATGCTGACATGTAAAATTTACATGTCATCTGTCTGCACATCACAATTATCCTGGAACTAGAGTTCCGTGGTAATAATAGTTCCTGCTTTGTGCAATTGCAGGTTTATCAGTGCATCTCTGAACTGTTGTGCATTTGTGAAGCACATTTTCAACTACATTTGCTCATGGGCATTTGGCCTTCTGTCATTGTACCATATCCTAGGTGGCCTCTTCTTTGCTCTACTTTTCCTCCCTTTAGGTGGCACCATTGACAATGGCTAAAAGCCATCATCATCACTTGACTCCAACCAACCAGGACACATGTCTTCATCAGATGATGGTTTAAAATTAGGTGCATCATCAATGTGCACAGCTGAATGAGACCTAGTTGTGGGTCCTTTTCTACCAGGCTTCTTCCTCTTCTTGGACTTCTCCTTGTCAGGAACAGGGGCTACCTCAACTGCAGCTCCTATCTCCTCTGTTACAAATAGATCTTCAATGTCAGTATCCCCTTCACAATGCAGCAAGGGGTCATCTTTATACTTGTTCATCTCCTTAATCTTCTCAGTTATTTCTTCCTGTTCCTTTCTCCTAATTTCTTCCTGCTATGCACTGTCTACTCCTCCCATGTCAAAATCCCATGGTTCATTGTCTGAGTCCATCTCTACATCATCACTCCCATCATTGCCGCTCTCAATAGTGACAATTTCTTTTCCTGCAGCTTCATATCTGCTCTCTTGAGTGCCAACACAAAGATTCAGATCAATTTCTTTTGCGCTGCTGCCTTGACTTGGAAATACGACACCATCATCGTCAACAGCATACACTGGTGAAGGACAGAGATCATACACACTCACTGGTTCTACATAATTGATCAGACATGAATTCTGCTGAGAGCCCATAAATACATTTGCATTATTAATCTCTGAAGAAACAGCTGCTCTGCCCTTCTTCACAGTCAAGTGCAGACTTTTTTCACCCTCAAAGTGATCAAGCAGTTCATATAGCTTATAATTGTTCACAATCAATTCCGTACGATCAGATTTACTGCAGTAAATAGAATCATTCATGCTGTACCCCTTAGTCTCTATCAGTGCAATGATATTCAGATAAGTGATGTCTTCACGGGCCATTCTCCTCTCAATATTATCCAATCCACCAAAATTAATTTGGACGTCCCACACTTCATCTCTACCGAAATGATATGCAAAGGCAGACACAAATCGATCAATGGCCTAACCCAAAATCCCCTTTTGCAGGACAGAAACCCTAGATCTACAGAAGAGACGAGCTACTTACCCAAATCCGCCTAGCCCGCACGAGAAAATCTCGCCCGTCAATTTCTCCCCCAACAGCTGCGCAAGCATCACCGCCACCGTCGATGGCCGAGACGGCCACAGCTCGTCCAGCTCGTCGACCACGCTTCCGCCACCAGCCCCAGCCGCAGCACTGCCGCCGCCACGCGCGCCGCTTCCACCCGCAGCAGTGTCGCCGCTTCCACCCGCAGCAGTGCCGCCGCTTCCACCCGCAGCAGTGTCGCCGCCCTGGGGACCGCCGCCGCCTCCAGGATTCGCCGGCTCCACCATCGCCTCCTCGCGGGGAACAAGAGTGGACTGGGGGAGGGAAAGAGACAGGATGGGGGGGCTTACGACCGGAGTCAGTCAACTAGGCGACCAGAGACAACGGCGTTAACGGCCGTTTCCGCCACGTCGGCCGCCAAGTTGGTCAAACGCGTTTAAACAAGCCATCAGCGCGGGCCGTGGAGCATCCCCCGAGAGATGGTACTGAACTGAAAAAATTACCAAAGTGGGTACTGATGCGTTGTCAGAGCCCCAAATGTGGTATGTTTTTGTAAATAACTCAACAAGGTGCATACTTGTGGTAAATTAATAAAATGTTTAAAGGCTTGGATGAGTTGCCATCGAGGGATGGTGTTTTGCCTCATTCTTGCCACCTAGGCTGAGAGTGCTTTTAGCTAGAACCAAGAACCGAGCGTGCTTCCATCGGTGGGACATATGGAATCCTTACTAACCGAATAAATTGTGCGGGCGTATCCAAGGGTCCTCTAGTTGGCGCTTTCCATTTGCGTGTCCGTTGCAGGTTGGGTGAAGGTGCGATGAGGACGGTGGTGTTTAGGATGTGGCGATGGGGGAAGGGGCTGAAATAGGTTGGATAAACTTGTCCTATTGTCACGATGACCCTTGGATAGTCTAATGCAAGGTAAAGTTTTAACCGCACTCGCCCTGCCGGCTTTCTCAGGAACATAGCTAATTGATCAGGCAAGGGGTCAGACGGTACCGGTGGTAAAAACAGTACACCCCTGCAGGGTTTAATCTTTTCGAAAAGCCGTGTCCATGGTTATGGACAAATCTTGGGAAAGGCGGATTAGCTCATAGAAAACTTGAACATTAATTAAAATTTGACAACATGTGTTAAGAGGTTCATTTCCTCGAGGGTGATTCGAGGGAGTGCCTTGGTGGAGATGAGTGGTGGATTCTGGCTACTATTGGTTCAAGGTGAACCGAAGAAAGTTAACTATCTTATCCCCTTGTGAACCAAATGCATTGCTCAAATTGACAAAACCAAACTATTCTTGAATTTCCAATTTGTCCAGGAAGTTCCAAGAATACATCTTAGAAATAATTGTCAAAGGCAATGTCTTGCCAAGCAAAGAAATAAAATTTGAGATTTCACAATTGGTTCAAATCATCTTCTAATTTGAAACCAAGTTCAACTTTTCAAATCTTCAAAAGAAAATGATGGGGAGATCCATTATTTTATTGGAAGCCTCCATGAATATTTTCACTATTGTTGAAAATGTTTAAATACCCCAAGTAAATGGATTTTGGAAATTATTAAAATTTGCCATATTCAAACCCTATGAACAATTGGTGTTCAAAACATTTTATTTTGCAACACCAATTTTTGTGGAGCTTCTACATGGCATGGGGAGGTCACATGAATTTTTGCAGATTTTATAAAAATGCTTAAAGGCCTTAATTATTTCCCTAAAACCCTGCTAGTTTTAAAATAAGGGATGGAAAAAGACCCAGGGGTTTTTTGCAAACTCTCTCCCATCTTCTTCCTGCGCCACAATGCTTCCACTGTGCTGCCATGCTGCCCTCGCCCCTGCGCCGCACGCCGGCCCCCCTGCAGCGCGTGGATAAGGACCCCGACGCCCACGACGTCCTCGCCCTCTCTCTTCCCCACCTGCCCCTTACCTGCTCCCCTCTCTCCTCTCTCTGGTTCTTCCCCGCAACCGAACCCTAGCGGCCGCTCGCCGCTCGCCGCCGTCAATTGGAGCCTCGTAGAGCAGATCGAAGACCGCCATTCGCTCTGCCTTGTCGTCCTCTCCTTCCTCATCGACGGAATCGCGACGGGATGCCGCGAAACGGCCGTGCCATCCTCGTCTTCCCCGACTCCGGCCAAAGCCTCCCCGCAACGCCGCCGTTGGTCCCGAGCTTCCCGTCCGCTCCGAGCAGCCGCACGTGTCGAGGGTGAGGTGGCGAATCTCCTGGACATCGTTGTCCTCCCTCTCCTTCTCTAGTTTCATAGTGGCGCTCTTGCTCGCCGTCGGCAGCCGCCCGTCGCCGATGCCAGCTTCGTTCCGGCGACCAAAAGGCAGCAGCGCCGCCCTCTCTTAGATCCCCGAAACATACCGTGTCGAACACGCCCCCTAGCCCGTCCCCGCACGTCTTCGTCCGTCGTTCGCGTGCTCGCCGCCGGCCGCGGTCACCACCGCGCGCGCGCCGGTCGTATTAGCCGGTAGTACCAACCATAGGTTATTTCGGTACTGGATACTTCTGTTAAATTCCGGAAGTAGCCCGGAAGTTTAGCCGGAAGTACCGACCATGGTCAGTAGTACCGGGCAGTTAGCCAGAAGTACCGACCGTGCGGGGTTTCGGTACTAGATACCCCCTGTCTTTTTCCGGAAGTGGCTCGGAAGTAGGGCCGGAATTACCGACTTGACCGGTACTACCGGGCTGTTAGCCAGTAGTACCGACCCAACTAATTAAAACTTGTGAAAATCATAACTTAATAACTTTTAATTCAAATCTTGCAAATGATATACCAAATTGGTCAGTGATTTAAAGGCTATCTAGTTATGTTAATTTCACATCATGACAACAACTTTCACTTTGATGTCATTTTTCAAAATGGTTACAAGAATTAAATTGAATAACCGTTTAATTCACCATTTATTCATCGTTAATCAGAAAAATGCAAACGAAGTATCAAAATGATCAGTAAGACAATACCTATCAAATAACATCATCCTCATGCATGTTGGCATCACATCTTAGTACTGTTCCTATTTTGGGAATAACCTAATTCACTAAGTTTAAATATGTGGCTTATCCTGATCAATTGCAATAATTGTATTCGGGAACCCATTTAACTTGTGGTCATGTTCAAGACCTTCGAAATGCATTGAAATGTCATGTCATCATGTGTTTGTGCATTGCACTTCAATATGTGTTGATTGCCTTGTTTCCTTTTCGGTGTTTGCTTCTTCTCGTTAGAACACGATTCGAGATCAAGACGAGCCCGATGTGGAGATCGACAACACCGAAGGCCGACAATGGATTATGGAGCGACAAGTCAATGATCATGTTTTCCCCGAAGCCCTATAACTTTATATTGCCAAGCAAGGCAAGAGATAACCTAACCTTCTTGGCATATCTCATCCTATTGTTTTATACAAGTATTTTCTCCACCATAATATTGTATTCGATTACAATGTCAACTTTTGTACAAACTATAGAGTAACTTATGAATTGCATGTTCCCTAAACCATTACATATCCCCCTCCTACTAACCATAGGTTTGATGTGTTGGCCGGAGTTAAAGTTTATATATGTTGTACTTTATGCTTAGCCATGCTTAGTCAAATGCTTAGTTGTCCAGTAATTATTTTCATGATTATAAATTGATGGAATGTTTGGACAAGGTGGAGACTTGTGGTAAATTAATAAAATGTTTAAAGGCTTGGATGAGTTGCCATCGGGGGATGGTGTTTTGCCTCATTCTTGTTGCCTAGGCTGAGAGTGCTTTTAGCTAGAACCATGAACCGAGCGTGCTTCCATCGGTGGGACATATGGAATCCTTACTAACCGAATAAATTGTGCGGGCGTATCCAAGGGTCCTCTAGTTTGCGCTTTTCATTTGCGTGTGCGTTGCAGGTTGGATGAAGGCGCGATGAGGACGGTGTTGTTTAGGATGTGGCAATGGGGGCAAGGGCTAAAATAGGCTGGATAAACTTGTCCAGTCATCACGATGACCCTTGGATAGTCTCATGCAAGGTAAATGTTTAACCGCGCTCGCCCTGCCGGCTTTCTCAGGAAGAGAGCTAATTGATCAGGCAAGGGGTCAGACGGTACCGGTGGTAAAAACAGTACACTCCTGTAGGGTTTAATCTTTTCGAAAATTCGTGTCCACGGTTATGGACAAATCTTGGGAAAGGAGGATTAGCTCATAGAAAACTTGAACATTAATTAAAATTTGACAACATGTGTTATAAGGTTCATTTCCTCGAGGGTGATTCGAGGGAGTGCCTTGGTGGAGATGAGTGGTGGATTCTGGCTACTATTGGTTCAAGGTGAACCGAAGAAAGAAAGTTTACTATCTTATCCCCTTGTGAAAACCTTCTGAGTAGTCGATGCCATGAGTCATTTTCTTTAAAAAGGAAAACTAGTTTTATGCAAAACGACTACTATACAGCTTTAGAGCCAATCATCATTGGGCTTATATCGCCCTAGTAACCTTGCGAGTACGTCGTACTCGGTCTCTTACTGTGGATTATTACTTGTTTCAGAAGAGGACGTCACCGAGCAGGATGGTGGGTTCTTTGTTGACATCGACGAGTAGTCTGGGGTTCCCAGGTGGCAGCTTGGGACGTCATGGAACAAGCTGGCTGGGACTTGTTATTGTAGGCCTCTTAGGCCATAATCTGCATCATGTTGTTTTCGACAACTAATTTGCTTCCACTTGTTGTAATGTTGGGTCTGTGACCTCTGTTATGTAATTTGCTATCTTTCTCGTTATATGAGTTGCACTATGATCTCTTGTGTCATAGAGTCTGTGATGTGTCAGTTGTTCCACAGTCTTGATCTCCTTATTATGCATTGATAGCTATGCCAGTGTTTATGGCATGATTGAATTGTTGCGTGGGAGCGGTAATCCCATTGCCCTTCGATTGTGTAGCATAGCCTGTGGGTTACATAGGCTCTCTGTATAATTCTGGGGTCGAGGCGCTACAATAAGTAAAGAGCTCGGATATGGAAATAACCGAGGCACACAGAGACGAGGATGTATTCCCGAGTTCCTCCTCGTTAAGGGAGTATGTCTCGTTAGAGGGGTGTGAGCTCGCCACAAAAGGCCTACTCAAGATGCCACAAAAGGCCTCACCCCTTTCTTTGATGAACCTCACCCCAAGGGTTAGGTTCACCTTCCACTATCGAAATCCTTCAAGGCGGAATCCGGAGACTTTACAACGATCTTGGGGCACACACCCACAACTCAATTTGGGGCTCCCAAACCTTGCCCGAAGCTTCACAACTCAAAGTCTTCGCGGCACCACCAACCGTCTAGGGTACACAATGCACCCAAGAGGCACAAGCTCTTGGGAACACAATGCACCCAAGTGTAACAAGCTTTTCAAACTTCAATCCTGCGAATCTTCTTGGAGAGCACAACCCGATGCAACTAATACAAAAGGCAAGACCACACAAGGTGGTCAAGTCCTTCAATCCGAAATCTAACCAAAGCAACTAATGCTATGGAGGGATTTAAGAGGAAGAACAAAGAGGAGAACCACAAAAGAACTCTAAGAACTAGATCCACTAGGTTCCCCTCACTTAGAGGAGAGATTGTTCGGTGGAAACGTAGATCTAGATCTCCTCTCTTGAATCCCTAAAGATGGGCAAGAATCATTGGAGGGATTTAGAGAAACCCAAGCTTTTTCGAGGTCAAACAATGGGGGAGAGAGAGAAAAAGTGGGCAGCCTCCTCTTGGGGAAGAAGGAGGCTATTTATAGCCTCCTCCAAAAACTGACCGTTACAGCCACGGGAGGCCGGAACTTCCGGGGTTAAGGGCCGGAACTTCCGGTCCCCGGAAATTTCCGGGGCAAAGTTCCGGACCCCCTCCAGAGAGAAAACGCGAAAATGACTTAGCCAAAATTTCCTGGACCGGAACTTCCGGACCAAGTACCGGAATTTCTGGACCCCCGGAAATTTCCGAGGAAACTTCCGGGGCAAAATTCCGGAACCCCTCCAGAGAGAATTGTCAAAAGGAATTAGCCAAAATTGATCAGATGCAAACATGGGCCAGAACTTCCGGGGGCCAGAATTTCCGGCCTTCGGGCCGGAACTTCCGCCCCTCTGAAAAACTGCAGAAAGAGCAAAACGAAAACGGGCATAACTTTCGCATCCGGACTCCGTTTTTCGATGATCTTTTGCTCGTTAGAATCGTAACGACGGGCTCTACAACAATATACCGAAAAACATCATAGTCCAACAAATGAGGATAAAACAAAATGGGGACAGGTCAAACCTCTCTATAAAAGATGAACCGGTAAACCTCCAAAAACCGAAAACGCAATAGAGGACACATACGAAATCCGATTTCGGTGAACTTGGCCTTGTCATGACGAGCACAACAAGCACCAAGGACACACCATGATAAGAGCCAAATAAGAACCAATAAAGATGATTGCAAGGATGCAAAGATTTGAGCTCTCCACGAATGATACGATCAAGATACTCGGTCGAGAGCCCCTCTTGATAGTACGGCTATCTATCCTATAACCCGGTCTCTCAACTAACATCATGAGACCGGTAAAATAGAAAGCCTATCAAGAACATACCTTTGCCTTATGCATAATCCACTTGAGGTCGATGAAGACGATCTTCATCTCCTCAAGACGAACCACCTTTCTTGATTGCACTTCGCTTGGTGAAGGCTCACATGTTGCTCCCCCATACACCAATATGGGAGAAGCACTCTTCAGCATATCTTCACTTGGACTCAAGTGTGATCAACTCGCACTTAGCCTTGATCAACAAATACTCTTCTTCCCGTAGCCTTGACTCCAACAAATGGAGATCAAGCAATGCAAATGGACACAGCTACAAGTAGCTCACTACAAACATTAGTCCATGGAGATTGTCATTAATTACCAAAACCACACATGGGGGCAACCATGCACTTTCAATTTCGACATATGGGACATCATGAAGAACATTATCATGTAATTGCAAAACAAGATGAAGCAATAGATTATGTCTGAAAACAAAGTCGTTGTGGCTATTTGTTGACGACGACGTTGGTGATGATCGGTTGAAAAGGACGATGGCAGAGACAACGGTATGCAACACCGGTTTACTTGGATGGTAGATGATCCATGGTGAAGAATGCGAGCAATTGTGCAAAGCAATCTAAGTCGCCCTCTCGTGGTGTAGGATCACAAGAGCAATAGGTTCTAAAGACATGGCTGTCTTTAAAATTTCCTTCTTCGACTCCTCTCTATACTCTCGTTCTAGTAACCATGTATTTATCTTTATCCTCCATGCCATTGGCCTTTTCTTGCAATTGAGACTTACAGACATTTGTTTCGACCCCCATCTTAATTAATTGACGTAGTGCCCACTGCCTTCAGTAAAAAAAAGGTTCTAAAGACCTGCCCTCTCATTCACCATTCGCGGATGCTCGGGATGAAGTAGATGTTAGAATGTTAGCCCATTTATGGGCCACCCAATAAGAATTTTTGAAAAACCAACTTCCCATGTATGGTAAGTGGTGGGAGTGCTAAGTTTAGTCCCACATGGAAAGTGTCACGAGAGTTACACATTATCATAAAGGAGGGTGCTCCACCACTTGGTAAGTGTGTGAGAATAGGAGCTCCTCGCACACTCCTCTTCCTCCTCTCACTCATCTCGTCACGACGCATCGTGATGCGCGTTTGCGAATCGAGCATCAAGATGTGACGTGGGCAAACTCATTGGGTCCCTATAAGACCCAATGAAGCTCAAGCCATGGCCCATCCAAAGGCCTGTCGGGTGGCCCATCCAAACTCATGAAGACCAAGCCAGCATGGAGGCTACGGACAGGCCAGCAACCAATTTCTTGGAGCACAAGACAAGGACTCCAATATGTAGTCGACTAGGACTCATGTAAAACCTGCCTGGCTACCTATATAAAGTTAGGTAGAGGCATCCCATGGGGAGAGGGAACGGGAGATAGCCATAGACGGACCCACACGGGTACCGTAACTCAGATCCAATCTCACCACCATAGCCATCACGGCGACCTTGTAATCTTGAAATGAAAAGTTTAAATATGTGAGATCAGACAAGCAGGAGTAGGGTGTTATTGATGTCGTGATTACAAGGTCGTTGTGATGGCTATGGTGGTTCCTAACATCAAAAGAACCTCTACGAAAAAATACTCTTTAACTTTCATTAAGCCTTTTGAAAAAGGTGAGTCGGTTGGTTTCGATTTGACCTGTGATAAAGTTTTAGAATGAAGATATTTGTTTTGGAGCAACTGTTGCCACAACTTTTCCTATTTTAAAACTTTAAACATCCACTTACTAAGTCGGCACTTAATATTTATATCTAATACCTACACACCTAGAATACATTCATCTTTAGGTCAATTGATGTTGTTCCACTTAGTCATTTGAGGCCATCACATTTGCAAAAGAATTGTCATCTAAGAAAATCTAGTCTCTTTCGTACCCCTTTAGGTATCTCTAGGAAGGAAAACATGAACATTTGACATACTAGTAAGCAACAGGTTAATAAGAACAAGGTGATCGCCATAGGATTGCAGTTTTCCTATCCAACTGTCATAATTCCTTTCAAAATGGTCTCCCGTATGTTTCCATTCACCACATCTTAGTTTGCAAAAAATGAATAAGGACTGCCAAGTATCTAAAATGAAGGGACCATGTTTCATGCCGAATAATTCTTTATATTGATCTTCGACCTCTTTTGCTTGCCCAAAGTAGAATCTTTCACTCTTATGAATATTTTTGTTCAGCTCGGTCAATTAATTGTTCAAATGCGTAATATTAATTTCCCATGTAAAGATTTATCGAGACTATGATCCATTAAAGTAATTGTGACATCATATTTTCGAAGTATAAATACCCCACCTTGACTAGATAAGAATAAGGCCTTCAACTTGACTATTTTCTTTTGCTTTCTTAATTAAGAATTCCAACATATCCAACACTATATTATAGCATAGAAAATAAGGAGTATGCTTGTAACAACCTTTTTGCGTTAAAAATAATAACCAATATCATCATTAATCTTAATGTCAACACTACCTCAATGAACAAACTGATCAATTTAATCACACCACTTAGTATTGAAACCGTTCATACGTAACACTTGTTGTAAAAAGGCCATTTTATCTTGCCCTAAGCTTTCTCAAAATCCACTTTAAGAAGAATACCATCTATTTTCTTGCTATGAAGTATGTGGATTGTTTTGTGTAGAATGACTACCCCTTCTAGAATATGTCCGTCGCATAAAAGTCGTTTTAGTTGGTCGAATAACTTTGTGTGATACCAGTTATGCAGTTAATACTAATAGTTATGACAATCTTAAAACTCAAGCTAAGTAAACATATGGGTGATTGTGCTTTAGTTTGGTCTATTTGGCACACAATAATATATTTTTAACGAGACCAGAGTTGTTTATGTTTTACTCAATCCATGTGGATATGCATTAGACTCGTATGTGGTTCTTCCTACATCAGGCGGAGAAGCGGAGGAGTATGGGTGCAACTATATGGAGCTAGCTGGTTATTGGGATATTTTCAGCCGGACTAGTTCATTGTCCAGTAATTGATTATGTGATGCATATAGCCTTCATGCATTTGCTTTTTCAAATGGTTAATATTTGGATCGACCTTGTGCAATTCATGAGACTTTTTTTTGGACAAATTTCGATCCATGAGATTTAATAATAGTTGAGAACACAACTTTTTTTAATACAGGTGCATGTGCGCATATTTATTGATGTAGCTACCTTGTTTGTTACCCCTTTTTGAAAAAACAGTTCCAAGCAGATTATTACATTCTCTGGCCTGACGTTGGTCCGGCGTATAATGTCACGAACCCGCCTGCAACACCTTCACGCAAGGCCAGGAGAGCAAAGGAGAAGAAGATCATGACCAGCGGCACGGCAGAAGAAAAAGAACAACTCCGTCGCTCCAAGAGAGAGAGGAAAAGGAACGCGCGTTTCAACGGTCCCGACTGGACAGCGTGAACCTGCAGCGTCACGATCTCCTCGCCAGCCAAGCAACGCCGCTGGAGTGGGGACCACCCCTGGCGAAGAAGTTATCTAGGCCTGCGTGCCTTCCTTCTTACTCTGCTTTTGTTAAGCCAATAGAACTGGACGACTCTGTTCCTCCCTCTTGCTGCTCTCCTCTACCCCTTTTTCTGAATTTCCCTGCCTCTTGCTGTCGAAAATTGTATTGAGGAATTATTCGTGTGAGCACTGAGTAGTTGAGAACCATCTGTGATCCTGGTTCTTAACATTTGGTATCAGATTCAGGTGTTTCACCCGTTCTTCCGTTAAATTCCATCGGTGTAGATCGCGATCCGTTCATCGGATCCTCATCGTTTGGGCGCGGATCTCTCCAGATCCGCACAAAGTTCGCTCGCGAACGCCCGCGGTGGGTCGATTTCCACCTTGGTTTCGAATTCGACGGGTTGTACTTCACCTGTTCGACAAATCGCCTAGCCAAACTGGAGACGGACAGAGCACAGACGAGGTGGGATACATCCAAGCGCATCGACACCATGGACGAGAAACTTGACGCCCTCATGAAGATGGTGCAGGGTTCGGAGAAGCGGATGTCACAGGAGATGCAAGCCATCAAGTTGGCGGTCGACGACATCAAGCCCGAGATCTCGTCACTTCAAGGTGCTCTGGATTCCATGAAGCCGGAAGTGGAAGAAATCAAGGCGACGCTGGAGTCGTGGAAACCAGAAATGGAATCCAAGGTCTGCGATCTGAGTTTGACGGTGACGGAACTACGTCGCCAGGTCGATCACATAGCGAAGGGAGTGGGAGCTGGCACGCTGGGAGCTCCACCAGCAGCAGCCTCTCCGTCGACGCGCACACCATCACCGGCGGCGTTGACGGGCAACCACTTCGGGCTATTCAGCCACGGCGACGCACATGACACCGGGGGCGCGGTGAAGGGGGATTCGACTCCTCCAACACCCACCCCGGTCACAGGTCAGACACAACTCTTGAGCCTAGTCCCGTTTGATCCTGGAGCTAGTTCGCCTCGTCCGCCTGTTAGCAGTACACCACCGCACTCAGATTTTCCTAAGTTCGATGGGGAAAACCCGCGCCTCTGGCGTAAGGCGTGTGAGAAGTATTTTCGCGTTTACTCTGTTAGCACTGACATCTGGGTTGAGTACGCGACGATGCATTTCACCGGAAATGCTGCCTTGTGGTTTCAGAGTGCCGAGGACAAGATTGGTAGTGTTACTTGGTCTGAGCTTTGTGATATCATCAGTAAGAGATTTGATAGAGGCCAATACCAGCTACTTTACCGACAGTCATTTAAGATCCGTCAGACTAGCTCGGTCAGCGATTTCATCGAGCGTTTCGACACTCTCATGCACCACATGCTTGCTTATAAACCTGATTTAGATCCTACCTTCTTCACTACTCGCTTCATAGATGGCCTGCGCAAAAATATACGTGCTATTGTTCTTATTCAACAACCCGAAGATTTGGAAACTGCCGTATCTCTCGCCCTTTTGCAGGAAGAGATTGGAGAGGAGGGTGATAGCTCAGGAGCATCCCAGAGAGCAATGAATTATACACGCGTCAACTCTAAAGCGTTCTCTCCAAGCCCAGTTCAGATACATGGCAAACATCGACAATCCACAGCCTCAGATGAGAAGAAAGCAGAGTTGAATCGCCCGGCATCTAGTTCACAGAAATTCGCAGCACTGAAGAATTATAGAAGGGCAATGGGGTTGTGTTTTAAATGTGGAGAAAAGTGGAGCAATCAACATCAATGTGCAACAACTGTTCAGCTCCATTTGGTTGAGGAATTATTGGAAATGCTGGACGGTTCTGAGAGCCCAGAGTCTTTTACTACTGCAGCAGATGGTGGTGGAGAATCTGATGATGAACTATTGTCAATATCTCAACAGGCAGTGGTGGGAACTGAAAATAGTACCTGTTTCAGATTGCAAGGTGTGATACAAGGGCAGGATGTTTTAATGCTAA
The DNA here is from genome assembly GCA_012064385.1 of Puccinellia tenuiflora. Lineage (NCBI taxonomy): Eukaryota > Viridiplantae > Streptophyta > Magnoliopsida > Poales > Poaceae > Puccinellia > Puccinellia tenuiflora. The sequence continues at coordinate 323,114 of QRDG01002339.1, read as the reverse complement.
TAGATTCGGGTTCATCGGGTAATTTCCTCAGCTCTTCTCTGGCACATTATCTGCAAGGAGTAGAAAAATTGTCAACACCAGTGAGAGTGAAAATCGCCAATGGAGAAATTTTGACAGGCTCTGGCATAATTCCACAGTGCCAGTGGTCTTGCCAAGGAGCTTCTTTCTCTACTGACATGAAAATTATTCCCTTGCATTGCTATGATGTGATCCTTGGTATGGATTGGTTGCAAACTCATAGTCCCATGGAAGTGGACTGGAACTGCAAATGGATTGCAGTCAAGCAAGGGGACAAGACACAGAAGCTGTTTGGTGTAGTTGCAGACACTTCTAGCTGCAAACAAATTTCACTACCTGAATTGGCGGTTGCAGAGCAAGCTGGCTCTGTTTTATTTCTGATGCAAGTCTCTGCAAGCGTTCAGAAGAAGAAAACATCAATGGTACCACAAGTTATTCAGCAATTGGTGCAGGAGTATGACTCTTTATTCGAAGAACCAAAGGCTTACCTCCCAAGCGCTTGTGTGATCACAAAATACCTCTCCTACCTGGTGCTACTCCTGCCAAACTGAGGCCCTACAGATATAACCCCATGCAGAAAAACGAAATAGAAAAACAGATTGCTGAGTTGTTACAGCAAGGAGTGTTGCAGCTGAGTGCTAGTCCTTTTGCTGCACCTGCTCTGTTGGTAAAGAAAAGGACCTGTCCTGGAGGTTGTGTCAGGATTTCAGGCATCTCAATGCAATGACAGTTAAGAACAAGTATCCCTTGCCAGTGATAGATGAATTGCTCGACGAACTGTCAGGTGCTTGTTGGTTTACCACATTGGATTTGAGAGCTGGTTATCATCAAATTAGAATGGCAGAGGAGGACATCCACAAAACAGCCTTTCAGACTCACCATGGACATTTTGAATATAAAGTAATGCCGTATGGGCTGACTGGTGCCCCTGCCACATTTCAAGGAGTAATGAACAGTGTGCTTGCTCCTGGTCTCAGAAAATTTGTCTTGGTCTTTATCGATGACATATTAATCTATAGTAAAAGCTTACAAGAGCATGTCACCCATCTGAGACAAGTGTTTGACATGTTGGACAGTAACCAATTGAAGGTCAAGAAAAGCAAATGTTGCTTCGCTCAGCAGGAATTGGCTTATTTGGGACATATCATTGGAAAAAAGGGAGTAGCCACTGACCCTGCCAAAATTGCCCCAATTTTGCAATGGCAATTACCTAAAGATGTCAAACAATTGAGGAGTGTATTAGGAATGACAGGTTACTATTGCAGAAATTGGCTATTCACCCAGACTTTGAACAATTCACTCTACGAGATGGCATTATCAGATTTAAACAAAGAGTGTGGATTGGCAACAATGCCAAGCTCCAAGCCAAAATTACTCAAGCTATGCATGACAGTGCCATGGGAGGGCATTCTGGGTTTTACGTGACATATCATCGTATTAAACACCTATTTTCCTGGCCAGGCATGAAGAAGTTCATCAAGAATTGGGTCCACAGTTGCGCTGTATGTCAACAGGCCAAGTCTGAACGAGTTGCTTACCCTGGGTTGCTGAAACCATTGAAAATTCCTTCTGGTGCCTGGGAAGTAGTCACTATGGACTTTGTCGACGGCCTGCCGAAATCAGCCGGTTTCAACTGCATCATGGTTGTGGTCGACAAGTTCTCTCGCTATGCTCATTTTGTTCCTCTATCCCATCCTTACACAGCCTTGTCAGTGGCTTTGGCTTACATGAAGGATGTCTTTAAACTACACTCCTTACCACAAGCAATTGTTTCGGATCGAGACCCAGTGTTCACCAATAAAATTTGGCAAGAACTTTTCAGATTGTCAGACACACAACTTTGTATGAGCACTGCTCGACATCCACAAACAGATGGCCAGACGGAAAGGGTAAATCAGTGCATGGAAGGTTACCTCAGGTGCTTTGTTCACTCCTGCCAGACTAAATGGGTTCAGTAGCTGCACTTAGCTGAATTTTGGTATAACACAAGCTATCACTCTGTCCTGAAGAAGAGTCCTTTTGAAGTGTTGTATGGGCACTCACCCAGGTTCTTTGGGATCGATAGGGTGGAATCATGTGCTATACCTCAGCTGGAAGAATGGCTGAAGGAAAGGGAGATCATGACTAAGATGCTACAACATCACCTTGAGAGAATGCAGCTTCACATGAAAGCACAGGCCGACAAAGGGCGCACAGAGAGATTTTTCGAGGTGGGAGAGAAAGTGTTCCTTAAGCTTCAACCATATCTCCAGTCATCAGTGGCATTGAGGGCTAACCATAAACTGGCATTCAAGTTCTATGGACCGTTTGAAATCGAGCAGAAAGTGGGCAATATGGCATATAAACTGAAGTTACCTGCAACTAGCTTGATTCACCCAGTCCTCCATGTGTCGCAGCTCAAGAAGTTTGTTGCGCCGGAACGCGTGGAATCAACTGAATTACCTGGAGATCCACCGAAATTTCAACAACCTGAGAGGATCCTAGCTCGTCGGAATCGCATTCTGGGGCTTCTTCTATCAAGGAAGGGCTCGTATGCTGGTCAGGTATGTCGGACTCGCTTGCAACCTGGGAGAATTTGCAGGAACTGCGCCAACGTTTTCCCACTGCACCTGCTTGGGGACAAGCAGGTTCTCAAGGAGAAGGGAATGTCACGAACCCGCCTGCAACACCTTCACGCAAGGCCAGGAGAGCAAAGGAGAAGAAGATCATGACCAGCGGCACGGCAGAAGAAAAAGAACAACTCCGTCGCTCCAAGAGAGAGAGGAAAAGGAACGCGCGTTTCAACGGTCCCGACTGGACAGCGTGAACCTGCAGCGTCACGATCTCCTCGCCAGCCAAGCAACGCCGCTGGAGTGGGGACCACCCCTGGCGAAGAAGTTATCTAGGCCTGCGTGCCTTCCTTCTTACTCTGCTTTTGTTAAGCCAATAGAACTGGACGACTCTGTTCCTCCCTCTTGCTGCTCTCCTCTACCCCTTTTTCTGAATTTCCCTGCCTCTTGCTGTCGAAAATTGTATGAGGAATTATTCGTGTGAGCACTGAGTAGTTGAGAACCATCTGTGATCCTGGTTCTTAACATATAACCACAGTATTTTCTCTTAGTAACAAAACCCCAGAAGGATACAAATTTTTTTAGGGGGAGAAGGATACAAATGTGTTAGCGTGCTACGCACAGCGGACACATACTAGTGCGCACTAGAAAGAAGGCCCGGGCACACGTATTTGGAAGTTATCATGCATAATATCTCGTTGCTGCGCTCTTTGGGGAGACTGGAGATCCGATGCAACTTTTCCTAGCTCACTTCTGGGCGTCTGCACGGCGGCAAGGACGTCCACGTCCTGACCTCCGGCGACGCGAGCCGCCGTAGCTCCACGTTAACGCACACGCGTACGTCGGGGTTCGATTCAAGGCTCGAGTTTACGGGCCAACCATGTCGCGGGCACTCCTGGCCCGAGCCTACAAAAGGGCACCTGCTCACTCGCAAGCATCAACCGCATCCAATTGACCATCAAGCTTACACAGCAGCTATCTTCCTTTTGTAGCTCGATCGACCAATTTCCGTAGTTCATTCGTGAGATCAGCAATGGCGACCGGCGTGGTGGCATTGAGTTCTTTCGCGGCCGGTGCCGTTGCGCCGCCCCGCGTGCGTGCAGCCGTTGGCCTGCAGCACGGCGCCGGCGTCCGCTTTGTTGCCCGCTCTCCGCCGGCGGCCGGGAACACCGCGCTGCGCCGACGCGCAGTCGTCCTTAGGGCCCAGAATGACCCGAAACCCCCGACCATGGTACGTACATCATGTTTTACTACACCCGACGTACACATATACGTATCAGTATTCAGTGACGGTTGCAATAGTAACTTTCTGAAATTTTATACCGTGATCGATGACAGGCGGACAGACGGTTCTGGGACGTGCCGGAGCGCATCAACGGCCGGCTGGCGATGCTGGGCTTCGTGGCGGCGCTCTCCGTCGAGGCGTCCCGCGGCGTGGGGCTCCTCTCGCAGGCGGAGAGCGGCGCCGGGCTGATGTGGTTCGCGGCCACCGCCGCGGTGTTCTCGGTGGCGTCTCTCGTGCCGCTGCTCAAGGGAGAGAGCGTCGAGAAGAGGGCTGGTCCCGTCTTCAACGCCGACGCGGAGCTCTTGAACGGCCGCCTCGCGATGCTCGGACTCGTCGCGCTCGCTGCCACGGAGTACCTCAAAGGCGCACCGTTCGTTGACATCTAGATATAACTCTCGTGTAGTTCCTTACGTACTTACTACGTGGACATATGTAATCTGTAATAATCACTAGCTAATAAGCTAGGACTATAGCTGACTGTATGCTACTGGAGTTCCGGCTCCTGTACACGTATGTAAGAAATAAGAACATGTTTATGCCGTGGACCCATGGGACACGGCCTTCTAGAAACATACCCCGGATTTCAAAAATGAGGTTATCTTTTTTAACCTTGAATGGAATACTCTATTAGAAATTTCATAATTAAATACAAAATATATTTTTTCGATAAAGGGATTTTCATTTCATAGTATCAAAAATATCATCATCACAAAAAGTCCATTTGAAGCCCGAGCTACACATAGCTCGTTATCTCCATTGTTCATCCGCCTTGTGAATCTGACATCTGACGCACAGTGCCTCTATATTTGCGGCAGTATATTGTGGGGTGGCTTGTATTGACCCATTTGCATAATTTATGGTCCCACAATCATGTACCGGGATTCCTGATACCTTTGCGCCTTCAGATCTGATGACTACAACATCACAGGGTTCGAGTGGATCAGACCCCACTCCTCAGCCATGGCCATGGCTGCCGCCACCTCGTCCAACAAGGAGGCGACATAGACGCGGGTCGCGTCCTCGGCACCAGCCTCCGTCACCGGATCTACACGGGCTGGCCAGAAACGGCTCTTTCCTGGATCTCACGACCTCCACACCTCGTCGCCTGCTAGATCTGCACCAGCCAGTCGGTGGCGGCATGATTCCAGCCTCGATCTTTAAGAGCGAGAAAGAAGAGGGGAGGGGTCGGGGGAGAGCATTGATAGACGAGATAGAGACGACGTGGTACACGTTGACATGAGCTTGGCCCATGTACACACCCGGAAGTCCATACGTAGGCACACCTTAATTCTTTTGTATTAGAGCCGGTATTGCATGGGAAGTGAATTTCGACCCAGATCTCGAAGGTTGATTCTACGCTGGTGATAACGGGTTGTCTGTCACCCGAGCGCCATATCGCCACACTCACCATCATCACAAGTATTTCTTTAATAACGTCTATGTAGAAGGAGAGCCAATCCGAAGATCCCTAGGCCATCCATGTCGGATAAAAATACCCCTCGCCGTGTGCTCCAGACGTGCAGATGCCTCCATAAAAAGGTCTCGATTTTCCACACGTTGTAATGTGGACCACGAACGGAGCAAACTTGTGCATCGGTATATGACCTGCAAAAGAGTAGTATTTTTATCATTAAAAACCTTGTCATTTCTACAAAGCCAGAGCGACCATATAACGGCTAACGCTCCCACTCTAATAATAGGTTTGTTCTTCATATCAATACCATGCAGCCAATTGCTAAAAACATTTGCAACCGACCGTGGTGGATATAAGTTAGAAGCTAGTTGAATGGCTGACCAAATAGAACGAGCTACCCTGCATTGGAAGAATAAGTGTTTAATCGATTCCTCTTAGGGACAGAAAACACATTTTGTACTTCCCTGCCAGTTGTGTTTGACTAGGTTGTCTTTGGTTAAGATAACTCCTCGACGAAGATACCAAGCAAATTTTCATAATTTGAGAGGTATCTTCATCTTCCAAATTTTCTTATTGTCGTCGACCGGTACATCGAAGTAGATCAAAGCTCTATACATGGAATCCACAGAGAACAAACCGTTCGTCTGAAGGTTCCAACGAAACTCATCCGGACCTTGTGATAACTGAACCTGTATCAGTCGCCCCAATAAGGCATTCCACATCACGAGTCGCGGTCCTAGAAGAGTACGTATGAACGTCATATTATGAGGCGTGGACTGCATAACAGCAGCAATTGTATCGCTCTTATGATGGACAATATTGTATAGAGACGGATATTGTTCCCGGAGGGTAGTATCGCCTAACCATTTATCCTCCCAAAAACGAATTTCTGTCCCATCCTTAATATTGAAAGGTTCAAAGCGAAAGAAATGTTTCTTAGTCGCCATGAGGCCTGCCCAAAAGTGAGAATCCCCCGGTTTCCAAGACACCTAGGACAAAGCTTTGAGCCAATATATTTCCTCCTGAGTAGTGTCTGCCAGACACCGTCCTCTGACAACAGCTTAAAAAGCCATTTACCAAGGAGAGCTGAGTTTTTGACCTGTAGGTCGGAGATACCCAACCCTCCCTGATCTTTTGGACGGCAGATCACATCCCAACGAGCCAGTCGGTATTTCTTCTTTTCACTATCCCCTTGCCAAAAGAATCTAGATCGGAAATAATCCAATTTATGTAATACTCCTTTTGGTAGCTGGAAGAAGGAAATCATATACAGTACCATATTACTTAGCACTAAATTAATGAGAACCAATCTTCCACCTAGAGATAGTAACTTTCCTTTCCAACTACTCAACCTTGCTTGCAAACGATCTTCGACATGCTTCCATTCGGAAATACAGAATATAAAGCTTGACGTATGGAGATACTAACATTAAATTCTGAAAGAACAAACGATGTCGCCTGGAGGGGGGGTGTGAATAGGCGATTAAAATTTTTCCGGTTTAAGGCTTGATAATTGCGGAATAAAACTAGGTGTTTAAATTAACAAGCCAACAACCTAATATACTAGGTTCACCTATGTGCACCAACAATTTATGCTAAGAAAAATATCAACAAGGTGATAGCAATATATATGACATCAAGCACAAAGGCTATCACAATGTAAACTGCATAAGTAAAGAGCTCGGGTATAGAAATAACCAAGGCACGCGGAGACAAGGATGTATTCCCGAGTTCCTCCTTGTTAAGGGAGTACGTCTCGTTGGTGGGGTGTGAGTTCACCACAAAAGGCCTACTCAAGACGCCACAAAAGGCCTCACCCTATTCTCCGATGAACCTCACCCTAAGGGTTAGGTTCACCTTCCACTATCGGAATCCTTCAAGGCGGAATCCGGAGCCTTTACAACGATCTTGGGGCACACACTCACAACTCAATCGGGGGCTCCCAAACCTTGCCTGAAGCTTCACAACTCGAAGTCTTCGCGGCACCACCAACCGTCTAGGGTACACAATGCACCCAAGAGACACAAGCTCTTGGGAACACAATGCACCCAAGAGTAACAAGCTTTTCGAACTTCAATCCCACGAATCTTCGTGGAAAGCACAACCCGATGCAACTAATGCAAAATGCAAGACCACACAAGGTGGTCAAGTCCTTCACTCCAAAATCCAACCAAAGCAACTAATGCTATGGAGGGATTTAAGAGCAAGAACAAAGAGGAGAACCACAAAAGAACTCCAAGAACTAGATCCACTAGGTTCCCCTCACTTAGAGGAGAGATTTTTCGGTGGAAGCGTAGATCTAGATCTCCTCTCTTGAATCCCTAAAGATGGGCAAGAATTATTGGAGGGATTTAGAGAAACCCAAGCTTTTTCGAGGTCAAACAATGGGGGAGAGAGAGAAAAAGTGGGCAGCCTCCTCTTGGGGAAGAAGGAGGCTATTTATAGCCTCCTCCAAAAACTGACCGTTACAGCCACGGGAGGCTGGAACTTCCGGGGTTAAGGGCCGGAACTTCCGGTCCCCGGAAATTTCCGGGGAGAACTTCCGGGGCAAAGTTCCGGACCCCCTCCAGAAAGAAAACGCGAAATGACTTAGCCAAAATTTCCTAGACCGGAACTTCTGGACCCCCGGAAATTTCCGAGGAAACTTCCGGGCCAAAATTCCGGAACCCCTTCCGAAAGGACTTAGCCAAAATTGCTCAGATGAAAACATGGGCCGGAACTTCCGGTGCTTGGGCCGGAACTTCCGCCCCTCTGAAAAACTGCAGAAAGAGCAAAACGAAAACGGGCATAACTTTTGTATCCGGACTCCGTTTTCGATGATCTTGGGCTCGTTAGAATCGTAACGATGAGATTTACAAGAATATACAGAAAAACATCATACTCCAACAAAGGAGGATAAAACCAAATGGGGAAAGGTAAAACCTCTCTATAAAAGACGAACCGGTAAACCTCCAAAACCGAAAACGCAATAGAGAACACATACGAAATCCGTTTTCGGTGAAATTGGCCTTGTCATGACGAGCACGACAAGCACCTAGGACACACCAAGATAAGAGCCAAATAAGAACCAATAAAGATGATTGCAAGGATGCAAAGATTTGAGCTCTCCACGAACGATACGATCAAGATACTCGGTCGAGAGCCCCTCTTGATAGTACGGCTATCTATCCTATAACCCGGTCTCTCAACTAACATCATGAGACCGGTAAAATAGAAAGCCTATCAAGAACATACCTTTTCCTTGCGCATAATCCACTTGAGGTCGATGAAGACGATCTTCATGTCCTCAAGACGAACCACCTTTCTTGATTGCGCTTCGCTTGGTGAAGGCTCACATGTTGCCCCCCCCATACACCAATATAGGAGAAGCACTCTTCGGCATATCTTCACTTGGACTCAAGTGTTGATCAACTCGCACTTAGCCTTGATCAACAAATACTCTTCTTCCCGTAGCCTTGACTCCAGCAAATGGAGATCAAGCAATGCAAATGGACACACCTACAAGTAGCTCAATACAAACATTAGTCCATAGAGATTTTCATTAATTACCAAAACCACACATGGGGGCAACCATGCACTTTCAATCTCCCCCATTTTGGTAATTGATGATAATCCCTTTTAAGAGGGTTTATATAATGAATAAAGCATCCTCGCAAGACAAACAAGCAAGGATGCAAGCGCATTAAAGTCAAATGCAAGAAAAGCATAAAACCCAAATTCCCTTAAACCCTCTAAACTTCTCCCCCATTGGCATCGATTGCCGAAATGAGACGAAAATTTAGAAGGCCAATATAATATGAGTTCCTCAAAATGTGTGCATTTCTCAAGATATGAGTGAAATCAAATGCACATATCCAATGATGATAGATAGAGGAAATCAAACTATATTGAGGATCCAAAGATTGCAAAGAGATGAAATCATTCTAAACATCTCCATAAAGAAGATAGGCAATCAAAAGATCCAAAACAAGAGTTCTAAATAAAAATGAAGAAGCTCCCCAATGTTCATGCACTATTGAGGAGTGCACAAATATGGAATCCTCACTCCCCCAAAATCATCTAGAACATGCAACGAGTGCAAGTGTGCATAAAGCAAAAGCAAATCATAGCACTTACACCAAAGATATGGTTGAGTCATAAGGAGATACCAATTTTCAAAGATTCAACATAAGATAGGCCCAACCGAGATAAAAGGAAGATCTTTAAAGGAGTATGTTCACAAGCTTAGGGATACCAATTGAAAACTAAAACCAATTGAAAATGCCAAAAGCTAGTGAGAGCATTTAGCCAATAAGAATCAACATACTCACCATGGTAAGCATGAGGTAAAAGATCCTCAACAAATACATGAGTGTGCAAAGATGCCAATAAAATTAAGATAGGCACTCATGAAACAAATTTGGAGCCACAAAACAATTATAGATAAAAATCAAGGTAGCTCAAAGGAAATAGGATACCAACTAAAATGTGACCTCTCTCATATGTATAGATTTATAAGTAGACAAATCATTGATGATATACGTCCACAAAGAAACTTGCACATATGACATGGTCGATGAAGGGGAGACCACGGTATCCAAAAGGGAAGTCATGAATATACAAAAGAGATTATTGCTTAAAAGCATAGCACATAGCTCAAATTTATCTCATTGTGTATAAATGAACTTCAAAAATATCAAAGACATCACACATATCACTAAGGGAACAAGAGATAGTGGAGATGCTCTGAGATAGCCAACAAGTATCATAAAGAAACAATACCAATTGAAGAAAAGTTTTTTGCAATTTCATCACAAATATCACAAAGATATACCAAGTGAAGCAAATAATCCCAAACCACAACAATTGCACATAAAATCTTTCATGCCAAGAAGCAACCTACACAAGGTTGAGACTAGAAAAGTATGCATGAGGTAGATACTTGTTACCGAGATACATTGGTGATGAAGAAGATGAGAATTTGTTTATCATCAAAGCTTGACTCCAATAATCACACGGTGAGGACACCATCATTATGAATGAGGCAAGCATCCAATGCATCTCCATTGTACCTAAAACAAAATTCAAGCACAAAATGGTTCCCAAACTCATTGGGTCCCATAGTAGTTAGATAGACTACAATATATAGGAAACACTCCACATAAATATGTGCATATAGATATGAAATTGAATTTCATGCACATCTTAGCCGATTTAGGATTTGGTGGAGTATCCACTATATATTGGAACTAGAAAGACAAACATGCCATATAATATATATATATTAGAGAATATACATGCAAAGTTTTCAAGAACCAAACGAGATACAATTTGGACGAAAACACCAAGTAAACCAAGAAGAGAGCACACCAAAGTGTGACACAAAAGGTTGTCCAAATTATATCAAAATCCAAATCAACACATGATTGAGGAAGAATCAAGTCAACAAATGATTGATTCCAAAACACATCAACACATGAAGTGTGATATCAATAGGAATCGAATCAAAACAACACATGATTGATAAGACACCAATTGAAAATAAGATAAAAAAATCAAATTTCAATTGAAAGGATCAAATATTGATAGATAGGATAGTGTTCTAAATAAAAAGGAATGCTCCCCCAATATTCATGCATTATCTTTGATATTTGTATTTGAATAGAAAATGCACGCACAAGGGATCATTACTCTTCATATTTTATTTACAACACTAAACACTACCAATTGAAAGTTAGGATCCATGCAAGAGGCAAGGAAGGCAATGGGAGTAAAAACAAAAACAGTTGGCAAAAATAAGGCAATTTAACGTAAGAGCCAATATGAGGATGAACAAAAATATTCTACCACAAATGTGAATAACAATTGTCCAAGGACAATGAGTATAAGGAAATATTTTTCGGGTGAGTAGAGATATACAAGGTCATCCTCACAAGATAAAACATATGGCAAGGGATAAGAAATAAAACACCATATTTTAATAAAGTTTGTTGGTAGTTCCAACTATTCAAACCAACCGGCAAGGCCATGGTTAGAATAATATGGAACAAATGGTTTCTCAAATAATATATAGAAATGCATATTAGAGAAAAACCATACCAAGCAAACTTATACACAAACAAGACCCAAAGGATAACAAAAATGAAAATTGGAACTTGTTCGAGCAAACATGCCACATATGAATAAGATAATTTACAATATCAAATCTAAGTGGCAAACCTCAAATGTTCACGTTTTGTGGGATTGTTACTCCCCCATAATGTGATAATTCATTTTATCTAAGCAAGAGGCAAATAAAAACAACTAGAAAAATTAATGGACATTGTAGAATTTGAATTTCTCATGAATATGACATACCACATAGTAACTAGATAATATTGAAATATCAATACTAGGTGGTGTGCCTAATGTACACACATTTTTAGGTTTGTGAAGTGCACAAAGCATATCACTCCCCCAATATGGGATAGTCCATTAATATTTCAAAGAGCTAAATGAAATCCACACAAGATCCAATAAAGCTCAACCCAAAGTTTACACATACATGATACACAACTAACATACACTACCTTGAATAACAAGATAAGTAAGAAAGTAGCATATCACATACAAACACATGATAGGAACAAAACTAACACATACAAGGAAGCAAGCAACATTCAATGTATATATGATTTAAATACAAGTTACCGCAAGAGGAGCATTGGATATGAGATAGAACAATATGATCCAAATGGATTGGCTTGAGGAAATATAATCATGAAGATCCCTTAATTCTTCAAATGATAGCCAAGTCTCCAATGTCCTCCACAACACCTATTGATCAAGTTGAAGTTTGTTGGTCCCCAACCAAGTTGGGTCCTAAGAGGTTAGTCACAATAGGCTTGGCAACCAAAATGGTTCTTTTCTTGACACCACTTTGAGTTCCCACATATTTGGCAAATACATTGCCAACCATATCCTTCCCAAGAGAGTAAACATCATCAATTAAGATGGCTTTGGATAGGTTACCAATGGTGCACGAAGAAGCAAAGTGACCTTTGCCACGGCAAAGGTAGCAACATCGACTCTTCTCTTTCCTCTTAATAGGCTCCTCAACTTGAGGAGCATTCACTTGAGTCTTCTTAGGAGGTGGCCTTTGTTCAACTCGTGGTGGAGCATGAGATTGAACAAGAGGCCGCTTCCCTAGTTGCTTCACACTAAGAGGCTTCTTCTTCATTGGGCAATCCCTAACATGGTGCCCTTCAATCTTGCACTTGAAGCAAGTAATCTTGGCCGAATTCTTGACTTGTTCTTGGCCCTTCTTCTTATCAATCTTGGACTTGTTCTTGTTGTTGGAGTTGAATCCAAGTCCACTCTTGTCATTGGGGGATTGTTGCACACTCAACATTTTGTCAAGTGCACTCTTCCCTTCATGACGCTTTCCAAGTCTTTCTTCATAGAAGTGGCTTGGGCCTTGAGCTCTCCTCTTTTCTCTATATGATTAGTGACAACACAAATACTAGAGGAGGTAGATGCATCATTGTTAGAGCAACAAGGCAAAGAAAGTAATTCATCACAAGAGGTACCAACATTTTGAGTGGATGAACTACTAGGACTAGCACATGGTAATAAAGCATTTTTAGTTAAAGTTGTGCTATTATCCACATGAGGCTCACAAGATGTTACCTTAGTAGTGATAGCCTCATGAGCTAACTTTAGACTAGCATAGGATGCTAGATGATCATCATTAGAGCTAGATAGCTTTTCACGACTTTCTTCCAACTTCCCATACTTGCTAGTTAGCAACTCAAGTTGAGCCCTTAGCTCAACATTCTCCTTCAAAATAGATGCTTCACAAGAAGTAGAGTTAGTAGCACAAGCATCATTAACATTAGGAATGGAAGAAGAAAACTTGGCAAGCTCTTCCTTAAAGCTAGCATTTTCCTTTTTCCGTGACTTTATATTTAGCATGAGCATGGTCACGTTCTTTAATGAATTTAGCAATTATTTCATTATGAGAATCCTCAATAGATTCGAGTTTCTCTTTAAGAGAAACCCGAGTCTCATGCTCTTCCTCAAGGTCATACTCAAAAGATGCTTTTTCATCCGCATCCTCTCTTTCAATCCTTCCTTTTTCAACAAGTCTAGTTTCCAAAGCCTTAATAGTAAGCCCACGCTCAATTAGGGTTTCCATAATTTCAAAGAGGATAACATGAGCATTTTTATTTTTAGGAAGGGCATTAAGAACCATTAGACCTTTCTTATGAAAGGATTCATCATCATAATTCTCATCATCTTCTTCATCATTATTATCATTATCATTATCATCACTACTAGAAGATTTAGCCATAAGGCAAAAGATGGTTGATGAAGAAGAACAATTAATTATTGAACTAATCAAGTTCACATCTTGTTCCATAGCTAATTGGGTTTCCTCTACATTAGTATTCATACAAGAGTTAGATGGAACACAAGCATTTTTATTATGGCAACAAGATAAAGTAAGCATATCATCAAGAGATTGATACAAGCAATTTTTGGATGATATGCAAGAACTATCAACACTAGCATGTATGACATTTATAGTGCTATGTGTGTTTAGGTCCAAAGATGAGGCATTGCAACAAGATAGATATAAAAGATCATCAACAACGAGCTCACTATCATTATTGCACAACCTATCACTACTCACCATCACATTAGTTTGTGGCTTACCACATTTTGGTGAAGTAGACGAAGTTGAGAACTCATTACGCCGGACATGGAGGGAGAACAATCATCCTCAATAGTCATGGACTCGCCGTATTTATCTTAAAGCTTTTTTCACAATTCATGAGCATTCCGGAGAGGCATGATTGACTCAAAAACTACAACACTCAAAAATTTGCAAAACTCATTAGAAGCTAGAGCATCTAAATATAAGTTTTTCTCATCCTCTAAAGTCATACTTTCGTAATCCTTTGTAGGAGAAAAACCTATATCTAAGATACGCTCAATATTGGGGTCCAAGATCCGTAAGTGACTAAGCATATGAGTTTTCCACACATTAAAATGTGTGCCATTGAATATAAAAGTGGAATCATGCACTAATTCTCTAAAGGACATCTTTACTCTCTAGGCGGTAAAGCCCGAAAAGAGAGCCGAGGCTCTGATACCAATTGAAAGAACAAACGATGTCGCCTAGAGGGGGGGTGAATACGTGATTAAAAATTTTCCGGTTTAAGGCTTAATAATTGCGGAATACAACTAGGTGTTTAAATTAACAAGCCAACAACCTAATATACTAGGTTCACCTATGTGCACCAACAACTTATGCTAAGCAAAATATCAACAAGGTGATAGCAATATATATGACATCAAGCACAAAGGCTATCACAATGTAAATTGCATAAGTGTAACAGCCCCAGTTTGGTACCCTAAAATTTGAGCCAAATTTTCACTTTTGCATTTCATTGCATCATGGCTTACATATTTAAATTGCTACGGATAAATAAAGCAACACTTGGAAATTATAAAAAGGGAAGCAAAACCCTTCCCAAAAATATCAAAATAAATGCATTGCTCAAATTGGCAAAACCAAATTATTCTTGAATTTCCAATTTCTCCAGGAAGTTCCAAGAATACATCTTATAAATAATTGTCAAAGGCAATTTCTTAGCAAGCAAAGAAATAAAATTTGAGATTTCACAATTGGTTCAAATCATCTTCTAATTTGAAACCAAGTTCAACTTTTCAAAACTTCAAAAGAAAATGATGGGGAGCTCCATTATTTTATTGGAAGCCTCCATGAATATTTTCACTATTGTTGAAAATGTTTAAATACCCCAAGTAAATGGATTTTGGAAATTATTAAAATTTTCCATATTCAAACCCTATGAACAATTGGTGTTCAAAACATTTTATTTTGCAACACCAATTTTTGTGGAGCTTCTACATGTCGTGGGGAAGTCACATGAATTTTTGCAGATTTTATAAAAATGCTTAAAGGCCTTAATTATTTCCCTAAAAACCTGCTAGTTTTAAAATCAGGGATGGAAAAAGACCCAGGGGGTTTTGCAAACTCTCTCCCTTCTTCTTCCTGGCGCCACAGTGCTTCCACTATGCCACCATGCTTCACTCGCCCCTGCGCCGCACGCCGGCCCCCCTACCACGCGTGGATAAGGACCCCGATGCCCACGACATCCTCGCCCTCTCTCTCCCCCCACCTGCCCCTTACCTGCTCCCCTCTCTCCTCTCTCTGGTTCTTTCCCACAACCGAACCCTAGCGGCCGCTCTCCGCCGTCGATTGGAGCCTCGCAGAGCAGATCGAACACCGCCATTCGCTCTGCCTGATCGTCCTTTCCTTCCTCGTCGACGGAATCGTGACGGGACGTCGCGAAACGGCTGTGCCATCCTCGTCTTCCCCGACTCCGGCTGAAGCCTCCCCGCACCACCGCCGTTGGTCCCGAGTTTCCCCGTCCGCTCCGAGCAGCCGCACATGTCGAGGGTGAGCTGGCGAATCTCCTGGACATCGCTGTCCTCCCCCTCCTTCTCTAGTTTCGTAGTGGCGCTCTAGCTCGCCGTCGGCAGCCGCCCGTCGATGATGCCAGCGTTGTTCCGGCAACCAAAAGGCAGTGGCGCCGCCCTCGCTTAGCTCCCCGAAGCATACCGCGTCGAACATGCCCCCTAGCTCGTCCCCGGACGTCTTTGTCCGTCGTGCGCATGCTCGCCGCTGGCCGCGGTCACCACCGCGCGCGCGCGCCGGTCGTGGCCACGGCCCCGTCAAAACGTGTCATCGGTAGTACCGACCATAGGTTATTTCGGTACTGGATACTTCTGTTAAATTCCGGAAGTAGCCCGGAAGTTTAGCCGGAAGTACCAACCATGGTCGGTAGTACCGGGCAGTTAGCCGGAAGTACCGACCGTGCGGGGTTTCGGTACTCGATACCCCCTGTCTTTTTCCGGAAGTGGCTCGGAAGTAGGGCCGGAATTACCGACTTGACCGGTACTACCGGGCTGTTAGCCGGTAGTACCGACCCAACTAATTAAAACTTGTGAAAATCATAACTTAATAACTTATAATTCAAATCTTGCAAATGATATACCAAATTGATCAGTGAATCAAATGCTATCTAGTTATGTTAATTTCACATCATGACAACAACTTTCACTTTGATGTCATTTTTCAAAATGGTTACAAGAATTAAATTGAATAACCGTTTAATTCACCATTTATTCATCGTTAATCAGAAAAATGCAAACGAAGTATCAAAATGATCAGTAAGACAATACCTATCAAATAACATCATCGTCATGCATGTTGGCATCACATCTTAGTACTGTTCCTATTTTGGGAATAACCTAATTCACTAAGTTTAAATATGTGGCTTATCCCGATCAATTGCAATAATTGTATTCAGGAACCCATTTAACTTGTGGTCATGTTCAAGACCTTCGAAATGCATTGAAATGTCATGCCATCATGTGTTTGTGCATTGCACTTCAATATGTGTTGATTGCCTTGTGTCGGCACAGTGGAAACCAGGGTACCACGGGCCGGCCTGCCAGGGCCCACACGATTCCTCAGAAGATTTCGCTAAGGACCAGGCTCTCCAAGCCTGGCGAGCCTCGCGAGGGTTTTTCCTCGCGAGGGACCTTTTCTCCTCGCCGAGGGTTTTCTCCCTTGGCGAGGGACCTCTCCTCAAGAGGGCGTCTCGGACGCCGCCAGCAATTCTGCTAAGAACCAAGCCGAAAGGCTCGGCGAGGCCTTTTGCCTCGCGACGCTTCCTTCCTCTCGAAGCCAGCTCTGTCCCCGCGGCAGAGCGCACATGGGCTCTGCATCCTCCACAGAATGACGACCGCGCCAGTGCGCGGTGACAGCAATGCCCCAGTTGCCTTTCTTGTGTATAAAGGAGTCAACAAAGCTGCCTCAAGCAAAGGAGCCCCAAGGATTGCCACTTTGGTGATATGGGAACCGCCTGCAGCTACCCTCCAAGGACGACGTCACCGTGGGACCCATCCTGCCTCAGCAGCG